>CM060114.1:33127803-33129920 GCA_030522415.1 Channallabes apus
CAAAAGAGGCTTGGACTGGGGGAAATGGAGGTGGGGCAAACAGTGGGGGATGGGGTCAGACCCCAGCATATTTTTAAAACGGAACACAAAACCCACAGCTGGAAAGAGCGCATACTTCTGCTGCATTTCTCATGAGTTTCACAGCGAGGTTGTAGCTCTCCGTTAGTTACGAATATGACGTCACACGCCGGAATAACTTAACCACAAATAAATCAGAAACAAAACAGGACTAATCAAGCTAATGGTCTGTTTTTAGCTTTTAACCATCTGTATGTACAGAACACATTCCTTTGGCTGGGTATAGTACAGTACAGTAGAGTACAGTATAGTAGATTACAGTACAGTAGAGTACAGTAGAGTACAGTACAGTATAGTACAGTAGAGTACAGTATAGTACAGTACAGTATAGTACAGTAGAGTACAGTACAGTATAGTACAGTAGAGTACAGTATAGTACAGTACAGTAGATTACAGTACAGTGCAGTATAGTACAGTAGGGTACAGTATAGTACAGTACAGTACAGTACAGTATAGTACAGTACAGTATAGTACAGTATAGTAGAGTACAGTACAGTATAGTACAGTAGAGTACAGTATAGTAGCGTACAGTAGAGTACAGTACAGTAGAGTACAGTACAGTACAGTAGAGTACAGTAGAGTACAGTACAGTAGAGTACAGTAGCGTACAGTACAGTAGAGTACAGTACCTTCCACACGGACAGTAAAGTCCAATCGAATCGAATAAATAAACATATGACAAGGATGGTGTTCAGAACATGACAACAAAATCCTTCTATATAGATCTTTACTGAAATGGATAATAAGACATAATATGTCCAAAACTTTGTGGACACCCGACATTCACACTGTGCTTGTTGAGCGTTCCCTTTCCAGATGTACCCTCCTTTGGGGTTCTAGTGAACTCCATATACAACACATACAACACACACACACACACACACATCTCACATACAACACACAGCTTCTTCATTATTTTCCAAAAAACAGATATTGTGCATGAAATAATTTTCACTATGAAACATGCAAGTTGCTCTCCACATGCAAGTTTTACATAAGACTTCATTCTTCTTATCTCCTGATCCATGCATGTCCATAAATATACAGACACATTTATATTTTTATCAGATAAAAAGAAACACATTTGCTAAATACTATTTCATTTTTATGTTTTAGTGTCTGTAACTTTTTTTTTATTCAAATCTTTAAATGATCATAACTGTCGTTCAGATGAAACTCGGCCGATTTAGATTTGACATGAAAAGACATATGTATTATTAAAAAAAAGTGTATTATTCTAAAATGCTAAATTGTTAAGATATTGCAACATGAATTTCACATGGTTACAGACACTACAGATTTTTCATGCAGAGCACTGAGGTCGCCCTGGAATGTTAATGTTTTTTTTTTTTTTTATGTTTTATGGCCACATGACAAAAGGTGTGGGTCTAATTTGCAGCATTTAAACAAAACCACTGTTGTTAGTAATTTAGGGGGGAAAATCCTTAATTTTGCGCGGACCTTAAATTATGCTACGATTCTTACAGGTCAGATGCTTCTAGAAGTTTACACCAATTTTAGTATCAATACTCATAAAGAAATGCGAATAATTTACATTTGAAATGATTATAGTTTGAAGTGAGACAGTATAAGACTGAGAAATGGCAGTTGTGGGGCAGATATTGAATCATCTCTCCAAAACAGGTTACGTTTTTAGGGAAGCGAGATTGGGACACTTTCATGTAGCATAAACTTCAGAAGTAACTCCTTTGGCTCACACACTTTCAATTATACGTGAATAACATAAAAACAATACAATAAAATCAGCACCAGTGCTGTGTTTAGGCCGACTGGGTCTAATTTCTTGTGGCGCAAAAGCAAGAAAACAGCGTTCGGTGCCACAGACTGGGCCGGTCGTTCGTCTTTACAGTAATCTGGTGCTTCGTTTCAAGCCATCATTTATATGTCATGATGTAAAGGGTGATATTGGTCCTTTAAAACAGCCTGACACACATGAGGCAGCTATAAACTGAATCAACTGATATTTCTGTCTGACCCATTAACTTACTTACTTTCACTGATTCTTTATCAATCATCTG
>CM060114.1:33130120-33220120 GCA_030522415.1 Channallabes apus
CATTAACTTACTTACTTTCACTGATTCTTTATCAATCATCTGTCTAGATAAGTAGATACTGTAGATAGATAGATAGATAGATAGATAGATAGATAGATAGATAGATAGATAGATAGATAAGGCATCATATAAAACGTTTTGCCTTTTTTTGTGATATTACTGAAATAACTGCAGTGCATTTGTATTTGTACTTATTTCATAACCTCATTACATTAGGATCGTTTTGAAACACATCTTCCTTTGAAAATATGAAGAGTTCTGGCACTATTTTGGAAATGTGGAATCTTTCACCTGTTTAAGTTCTTATGTTCTTATATATATATATACTGTATATATATAGTATGTATGTGTATTCTATATAATGTTTGTCATTCTAAATGTTCTAAAGTCATTTGTGTAACTGTAGCATAAATTTGGTTGGCAGCATAAATTTAAGGAAACTTACCGAATTTAAAAAATGTCCTATGGTATGACTTTACCAGGCTGTGTGGTTTTTATACTCAGTATTGTCAAGTCCCCCTGATTTTTACATATTGAATTAAATTTAATTACATTTTATTATGTAGATTAAAGTAATAAAAGTATAACAAACGATGTATTGCCACAGACTGCAAAGTACCTAAAGATCAAGTTTAAAAACTGATTGTTTAGGTATGAACCTCAGCAGCGACCTCATTTCCCCTCTCGTCTGTTCCAGTCCCTCCGCATTCAGCATCAGCAGTACAGTATACTGTAACTAATCACCTCCTGATCATTTGTCACCATCTGCACCTGTTTCTCACTGGCTCAGGACTTCAGTTAGATGCTTTTATGTGTGAATGATTGATACTGTAGGTGTGGCTTAACAGAAAATGAGAAACAAAATATTTTTGGGGTCAATACTTTTGCACACTGTAATTCTTCATTACAATTTAATCAATATGATATTATATTTCTAGGGTCCAGAATTTGCTTGAATGTTTCACTTCTTTTAGCCTGTTGATACAGTATTCTCCAGTTGTCTATGGTGGTGTACCGTGAGTTGTCTAGAGTGTCCTAACCTTAAGAGTGACCTTCAGTTCTTAACGAATGTATATTGTTGTTTAAAGTAAAATTGCCTAATTAGAATCTAATTTATGTCTCAACGTCGTATGTGTTTGTTTTATCAGTGGAGCAACGAGCTTGCGACGGTGACATGTGACATACAGTATGTCCTCACCTGACCTGCTAATGACAGACAGACTGATAGAAGCAAACTAGTAGAAAGATGTAATAAACCCGACACCTCCATGCAGGTTAAGGTTTTTACACCTATTTTTTTTTTTAAACTTATAAAAAATGGAATCCTTGTTGGTGGACGTGTACATTTTACCACTACTGGAATATGGGAATGATATCGCAAAAATGTAGAACTCTCAAAATGAACATATTATTATTATTATTATTATTATTATGTAATAGAAACAACCAAAAACAACAACAAACAAAAAACACGTGATCATGCGTATCTGTGCTATTTCTTTGTCTGTGTGATCCATTTTTTTTCTTACTTTTTTGCTCAGTCATGTGTGTATAGTTGGTTAAAATTGAATAACATTCAGTTCATCATGTTGCCTGGGTTATGCTGAAAAAAAGGACACGTCACTCTACACTGAGCTCCATAACGTCAAAACAATTAATCGACTAAAATGCTCTGAGCTTAAAGGGCTACGGAAGGATTAATACGTCACTGAAATGTATTAATGTGTTCAGATGCTCGCATCACATGATCACATGATTTAAAGACCACAGCCAATAGTACGTGTTGATAAAAACGTGTCTGTATCACACTGCATCGTCCAAAGATTTACTGGTCACCTTTAAGAGCTGGCTTTTCCACAATGCCCTTATATAAGACTGGAACAGAAGGTTCAGATAGCGAGCGCGCGGTGGTAGCGAGATCGCTATCAGAGAGGAGCCGAGAGCCAGACCCAAACATCAGCACGCTCATATACAACTAGATGTTTATGTTTGTGTAAGTGAGCTGGTTTGTTTGCTCCCCTTTTCCCTCAGAACTGTTAGGATGCACACGTTCTTCTCCACGTCCCGTCCCCTCTCCGCCGTTTCCTACAGCTTCTTATAACAAAAACCTCAGCAGATTAATGGATATTTCTGTGCAAAACGACGTCCTATGCTTTACAGCTCAGCTTATCTTCATAAACTGCTTATAGAGATAGTGACTAATGACTGCGTTATACATAGCAAAGACAAACAAACAAGCAAAAAAAAAAAAAAAAAAAAAAAAGGTATTTTTACACTTTTTTTTGTGATAGGATCAGCGTTCATATAATTTGATAAATGGTTTTATAATACACTGAAGACGCAATAAGTGTTAATCGGGCTTGTATATAAAGCACACCCTTAGCTGGCATACTTGTTAAATTGCACAGAACGGTTTCCAGCCTAAAGTGTAGCTCTGGACTGAGTTGAAAAGGTATGCACTGGGAACGATTTAGACCACGGAGATAATTCCTGGTACTCAGAGATTAGACTGGATCTGTGTCCAGGACCGTATTCAAGCCTGGTCCAGAACGCTGCTCCCCATTTATTCTACATGTGTGTGACGGAAATCAAATACGTCTTACGCATATTTTTATGTTACAAAGGAAAAAGACTTTTAAAAAACAACAACAACAACACACACACAGACAGACACACAGACAGACAGACAGACAGACAGACAGACAGACACACACACACACACACACACAGACAGACAGACAGACAGACAGACAGACAGACAGACACCGAGTACAGAGAAGGCAGTCTTGCACCCCTGAAGCCAGTCTGTAAGGTAAGACAAAGTCCACATTATTCCTCCCACTAAGTTCCGATGCGTAACACACGACTGACACCCGGATCTGGTTTTAGACTTAGCTGTGTTCCATACACGACCAATCATCCCGTCTACACACACTGAATTCCCGTTCTCATTAACTGAACAGGATGCTGAAAACGTTACCAGGCTAACGACTCCACAAGCCACATTATACACACACAGCGACACCAGCGCTATCTCCATTCGAATCTATACACGGAAAATGCCTCGGTGTTAAAATGTAACAGAGGGAGCAGTTTTGCTATTCTAGTCGAAATGGCCTCATTTACTGGTTGTTGTTGTTGTTGTTGTTGTTTTTACCATTGGGGTTAAATCACCACACTTTCCTTTATTTCCCCTCAGTATTGAGTGCTTTAGATTAGACGAGCTGCACTAATGCATGTGAGACTGCAGAGTCACAAACGCGTAGTAAAAGCCCTCATGTATAATTAACACCTATAGTGACTTTGTTTACAAAACATTGCTGTTGGGATTTTAATGACTGATATTTATATCATATCAATCTGTTTGTGTTGTTTTATCGTTTTTTATTCAAATTGTTATGAAGTTAATTCAGGGCTTGTATTCATTGTTTATTCATAGACCATCAATAAAAAGTTATCAATAAATTCCTTTAACGATTATTAACAACGTATCAACATATTTGCACCGACTTTATTTTATTTTGTATATTTCTTCACCCCGGCATGAAATTAATTCCTCCCTATCCTCCTGTTTTAAGGAGCAGAGGTGAACTGAGACAAGAATTCAGCGCTGGCGCTCACCGCTCTGGCCAACCTTGTAGTTTGTTCCATTTCAAATAGAACAAAATGCAACAGTAAAAACAACAATTAGGCTCACATTCCTTTTTTTCTTTTTTCTTTTCTTTTTTTTTCTTAAAGCATGAGGCACATATTAAGGTTCCCGGGAAGCAGCAGACACACTCACCAGTTTCCACAACAATAATACCCTCTGAATACTTTTTGGAATAAAGGACAGGCCTAACCTCAAAACAATAATAAAAGCATCGCTCCCTTTCAGCCCAGCGGCGGTCAGTGAGGGTGGCGGCGGCGGGTGCGGTCGGGCTTGCCAGCGCTGTGGAGCGTGCTAGCATCATCAATGCTAGGTGTTAGGGGGAACAAAATAAAATACAAGTACATATAATCTATATTCATAGAGAGAGTAGTTTTACAAAACTAGCTGAGAATAAGTTCGATTTTCGGGTGGTTTCTCCCCCTCTTACTGATGTGCACCATTTTTTCCCTTTCCTTCCTTTTGATCGTGAAAGTCTCGTGGTTTCGTGATAGATGGCAGGTTTCTATGCCTGTGATCTCATCGAAAATCTAATATTGTAAAATGTCAACACTGAGGACATGGTGGCATTGAGAGCCAAGGTGCTGCCCAAGCAAACACCACAGACTCCTCCGTGTGCTGGATAAAGTCAGCTACGTAGCTGAGCGAGTCGTTAGCCATGAGCTAACATGAGTCTTATACAGAAAGTCAACTCTCCTGATATGACAGCTAACCACTTTACATTTACAGTTAAACATGTTTCTAACAAACTTGTTCCTGAAACTCCGCATTGTCTCCTGTACGTCTCAGAAGCAGGACACGGCGTCTCACGAGTCTACACTTCTGTCACAACATGACGAATCTGATGCTGCTGCTGCTGCTGTAAATTGCGGGATATTGTCGTGCAGTGTGACGTCTTTAGCGTTGACCTACTTACCATTAAGAAGTAAAGACTATGTGACTCTCAGAACCGTCACCCCCACCCCCCCCCCCCCCCCCCCCCGCCCCCCCATGAAACAGGGCTACACAATATACCTAATAATGAGGCCCTTTAGTGTTCAATATAACTTCTATGTCTTAAATAAAATAACCCCACACAAACACGCCAACTTCACACCGCTTCATAACTAAGCTTTTTTACTCACCTGAGATTATTTTGCCATTCACTTTCCATAATTCAATAACAAATAACCACATGTTTGTGGGGTTAAAAATGCAGTCTGTAGTCCTCTAGCAGTTTCCTTTGTTCCCTGAGGTCGTGTGGGGTGGGTGGAGGGGGCTGTGGGGGGGGGGGGGGGGGGTCTGCTCTACTGACGTACAGAAACGTGTGGGCCAAGTCTAAGCTTTTAAATGAGCAGATGGAATTCAACACACTTGCCTCTGTGCTCCAGACTTGGGTGGATCCGTTAGCGGCGTTCTCTCTTTCTTCGCCGCTCTGATTTCTATCGTCTGACCCAAATATATTTTCAGGGATCTGTGATCAGTGTTTTTCTTAATCTTTTTCTGAATGTCATTCTTGCGCAGCCAATAGTGTAGTATTTTTTACAACATCTGTTGGTGTGCAAGGACACTAGACTTTAAAAAATTAAACGCACTTTCCTTTCTGTGAAATTAGAGAAAGAAAATAAACCAGCCGTCAACCGTTTCAAACCTTTTTAAACAGCGGAGCAGAGAGGCACTTACAGACAAATGTACAGACATACTTTTTTTTTTTTTTTGCTTTTGGCTGACGCAGACCCCGAACCCGCTCCCCGGCCCCCTCTTCATCTGCCTGATATATTCTTGAAAGTAAAACACACCATTGAGTGGCGTAACAAGACGGGCCTTGTCTAGGGAACGGAGCTCATATGGACAGCTAGCAGGGGACCTGTGAGAGAAAGGCATGCTGGGCCGGAGCCAGCCCAGGTTATAATAACAAGCTCGCGCTCAGCAGACACGGGCCATGGAGCTTACATGTGGAGCACATGCATGCACACACACACACACACACACACACACACATATTCCAGCTGAGTATGCAGTATGCACACGCAAACATGAATTGAAACACAGTTAAGTTGGGTTAATGATTTACTTGTGCTTAACCTACTGGAAAAACTGTGCATCTTGACTCTTTCTTTAAGACGCTGAGCTGAGTTGGTGAGGAGGACGGGGAACTGGAGCATTAGGGCAGTAGGTGTAAAACTGATCTGTGCTTTTTTTTCCCTCCATTATTTTTATTGATGTGATTGAATAAACTGTACCGCTGGTTCTTGGCTTTCTGAGACCAGGCGTACCTGTGAAATTACAGGTTTAGAGAGGATCTGGCTGGATGAGGGGTTTGGCAGGCAGCTGGCCGTACACACACAAGACAGCTGAAGCTACACATTCCAAGCTAGGCACGGCCTGGCTAGACGAGGACTCCTTACCAAACCCTGAGAGAGAGAGAGAGAGAGAGAGAGAGAGAGAGAGAGAGAGAAAACACTGCTCTCTTTTGGCAACTCATTCTGGCACAACAGTGTAAATGAAGCCGATTAAACAGTAGGGGTGCGAAACAGAGAAAGTGTAAGTGAGAGAGTGTGTGTGTGAGAGAGAGAGAGAGAGAGAGAGAGATAGAGGATGGGGGTGAAAAAACTTATTCCTGCGTGTCTCTTTAAAACATTTATAAGGAGACCGTATAAAACATGTCACCGAAATATACCCGGTCTCCATGGATCTCCGTTTGCGTCAATGAGAGAATATTGTTCTTCCTCATTTTTCCTCAAATAGATCCAGGCACACCCTCGTGTCTCCTTCAAACCGTGATCCATTATCTTTTCCAAAGCACAATCTAAAAGAACCCGAAGGTACTGCCAATTCCACAGCGCTTTGCAGAGGGGAAAAAAGGCAACAACGTCATGCTCGTATTAGGAAAAATAGATAATGAATGTAAAATCGGTGAAAGAGTGGAGTCTTTAAAAGCTGTTTGACACAGGCTGTTCGGATGAGGACGACTGGCAGTGTGTCCCGGGCCAATCACCACTGTTAAAGACTGTAAAGGGGGCTGGGGTTGGAGATAGCCCATTCGCCCATTACAAAAGAAGAAGAAGAAGAAGAAGAAGGGCTATCACACACGCCTAGTTTTTAAATCTGTAGTGTCTTTGCAGCTAAACACTCAAACGAAATGCACAAGACAATCTGAGCGGTTAGTCGTTCAACTGACGTCAAGAAGGACTGATGAAAAAACACACTGATACGAACTACAAAGAAAGAAAGAAAGAAAGAAAAAGAAAGAAAGAAAGTCCAGTTTCTTCAGTACTGTTTTTTTGGCACAGGGTTCACTCAAAGAGACTTATGTAATGCACATCACGTGGCTGCAATGTTCATAACACACCAATTTTATCTCTGTCATTGACAGAGGCATGTGTTCTGCAGGACGGGTGACAGATAGAGTCCCGGTCAGTGCAGCTCTATTCCCCAATTAATTTCCTCGTCTCCTGAGTGCCAGGTTAATGAAGAACTGAGCTACTCAACACGAGATGGTCACTTACGCACACACACACACACACACACACACACACACACACACACACACACACACACACACACACACACAAAGCTTAACCTCCAACATCTGTATTAACTACATACCACTCTGTGTGCGTGTGCATGCGTGCATCCTTGCGTGCGTGAGAGTGTGTGTGAAAGTGTGTGTGTGTGTGTGTGTGTGTGGCTGTCCGGTGTGGCTCCACTGAGCAGCACAGGTTACTGGAAGAATGATTCATACACGGGTTATGCTGTGATGTATTTACCCGGCTAGACTTCACACACCAGAGCAACTAAACGCACATGTATTATATAAGTGTATTATCCACAGTATATGTAGCTGTGTACAGCATTAATGTTCAAAATATTCCGTCACTAGAGGGCGCAACTTATACAATAAGCTGTCAAGAAAAACAACAAATGATCATTTAGCAAGTTTAAAAGAAAAATCCTAAAAGGAGTAAGCCTTGATGTATATGTCTCACTCACATGGAAAGGATGATCACATAAACATGAGCACATGATAATACCATCATTTGTGCCCTGACTGTAAAGACAAGAGACTCGGCACGGTTCGGAATATCTGGAAATGAAATCAATACAATAGAAATGTGAACACAGCTCAAAACATAGTCTAACTTTCTGATGAGTTACTGGTATAATGATGTGGGATATGCAGAAAGAATATCTGGAATCCAGTTAAGTTTTGATAATATATAAGTTTTTAAATAAAAATAGATGTCATCACACATAAAGTGTGTGAATATTTGTGTGTATTAGTGACTTTTTCTGAATTACATGAATAATGTCTGTGCACTTTTGTAAAAATAAATAAATAAATAAATCCTGTTTGTTGGTTAGCTTGCTTTAGGTCTCAAACAACATTTTTTACATTACAGATACTTGGCTACAGTTTTTGCTTTATTTTATTTTTATTTTATTTTTTTAAATATTATTTTATTTTATTTTATTTATTTATTTATTTGGCGTCTAGGAAGAAAAATGGAGGCGATCTGAGCTGAAGCAAGGCATCGAGGTGAACATTTCAGACACAGTATTAAACAAATAAGTGCCTGAAGGCAGTGTGGAAATGGTGGAACAGACTGGAACAATTTCCTAATCATTCTGAAACACACACACACACACACACACACACACAGAGAGAGAAAGCTTGGGACTGGGAGTAAAACATTCCCCTTCATTATTGCAGACAAATGCACCTTTTTAGTAAGAGACATAATACTTTCTTGTGATGTTCAGTCTCTCTAAGGCCTCCATATAGTGAACTTATTATTATTATTATTATTATTATTATTATTAAGGTTGACCTGAGGTTATGAAACAGTTGTGAAAGTGGGAATAAATACGATGTTCACCCTCAGCTGGACTGTAGAGGTTCCCGGATGGGTTGATGAATTATTATTATTATTATTATTATTATTATTATTATTATTGTTGTTGTTGTTATAAAGTTTGCCCCAGGCTCTGGTGTTGTTGTAAATGTTAGGCGAAAGTTGTACCTGGTCTTTCCGGATGCATGGCAGGGAGGTTCTCCTGTGCGACTTGCTGCCGGCCTCGAACCCGTGCTGTGCCATGTCTGACGAGACGACCGAGCTGGATCTCCTGCGCCGTTTAAACACCAGCAGGTCTTCTCTAGAGCCGGTCACGGAGGTGCAGCCCTCCGCTTGACTTGTCTGATTGGGGAGCAGCCTGTCCGCATACCTCGCCAGCAGGACCCCCAGAACCCCCAGCAGGTACGCCAGGTAGGGTCTCCAGCTGGCGCGCACCCTGTGCAGAGAGATGAGCGACGCGGCTCTGATGATGCTGATGAAGACGATGACGGAGATGCCCTGGCCCAGGCGCATCACCATGAGTGCCCCGCTTGCCAAGCAGCCGAGCACCACCGCGCTAGCCGTCAGGGAGTGCAGCTGCTCGTCCGAGCCATGCAGGAGCGCCTGCGCCGCCGCTTCTCCTAAGTGACACAGGCTGAGCAGGAGCACGATGGTCCGGTGCAGAACTCCGCAGCGGATCAGGTACAGGCCGGCCCAGAAGAACGCGCTCACCAGGGCGAGCAGATGCCACGAGAGCTCCAGCACACCGCCTCTGTTCAGGAGGAGGAGAAGAGGAGGAGGAGGAGGAGGAGGAGATCCCGAGCCAGCGGCGCTACATCTGGAGCTGGCCTCCTCTTCATCATCATCATCATCGCTGCTGGCAGGATTAGGATTAGTGTTAGTATCCCAGTGCACGAACTGGAGCAGCAAGGCGAGGCAGAACGACACGGAGCAGAGGCACGCGGCGGACGAGAGCGGACCGCGCCGCCAGCTCGCGCTCGGCAAGAACAGCTGGAGGAGACCGCTGTCCCGGTACAGCGGCGACACGCACGCGCTCGCATAGGCGGCGCGCTCCCCTGCGCGCGGGTTAGTGTCGGGCACGGCGCTCGCGCTTCCTCTACAGATGTCCTGCGCGTGCTGCTGCTGCTGCTGCTGCTGTAGTGCTGCTGCTCCCGCGGCCATCGGGGGGGAGGACGGACTCGGACCGGACAGGCATGTGGCTCTGATTTATTACACAACCACTCAAGTGACGGAGCTTTAGCGCACAGACCTCACATTCCCCTCGCCCGCCATCCCGCGCGCGCGTGTGTGTGTGTGTGTGTGTGTGTGGAGGCAGGCTAACACGCACTGAGGCAGAAAGAAAGAAAGAAAGAGGCTCCTGACGTTCACGAGGCCGTAGCGCGCGAATCTTTCTCCTCCCTCCACATTAACTCTTAGCTTCATAACCGGGATGGAATTTATATATTTATTTTATTTTAACACTTAATATTTCTTTGCGTCCACCAGATCGGAAAAGCATCATCGCGAGAGTTCCGGTTCGGTTCGGCTGTTCTGGCCCAGGCCGAGGCACCACCGCACCGTGTCCTCTCTGTCCTGGAGACCCGTGTCCTGTGTGTCTGTCCCGCTGGAGTCCAGAAGTCTTTATTCTTCTCCGCATATACGGACAGAGCCGTTAAACACACACTTACATTAGGGGAAAAGAGTGTGTGGAATCAGTTCAAGCTGAAAAATAATCTCATCATCTTTAATGCAGTCAGTGATATTATTATTATTATTATTATTATTATTATTATTATTTCAGTGAAGCTGACATTATACGTTATTTTTTTCCCCACTAATTTTATTAGGAAATTGTACAAAATATACCCAGTTCACAGGACGACTTTAAATCTATTGTCATTTCAGATTATTACAACTAATGGGAAAGTGAGGTTACAGAAAAGTTTATATGTTTAAGTTCTTCTTTACAGATAAATACACTCCCTGTTCGGTAATCGGAGATGAAAAATGGAAAAAGTAGATCAGATAAAGATGAAGTTTTCTCTTAAATCCACTTCAGCGCTGTTATTTTAGCCAAAGTGAAAATATGAACTAATCCCAGTCAAAATATTCAGTTTACATCTGGAGTTCGTGAGTTCGATTCCCGGGTGATGCTGTAACCTCTCGCAGCCGGAGGTCTAGAGAGAGCTGATTGGCCGAGCTCCCTCAGAGGGGAGGGATGAGAGGTACTTTGTGCTCCCACATTAATCACGACTCTACAGCCGGGCGTCTGTGAGCTCGCGCACGCGGAGGGAGTGGATAGCGCTGTCATCCGAGTGTGTCACTCCCCCCCCCCCCTAACGGTGCGTGAGCGAGCAGTTTGAAAAGATGCTGTCGGCTGGCGTCACGTGATTGGGGGGGGGACACGACCAAATTAGGGAGAAAATTCAGGGAAGAAAAATAATAAAATAAATATTCAGTTTAACTTTTCTATTTAATATCTATTGGTGCAGGCATTTGTTTACATTGAGCGAATAGCACATTAGTATATGATTATTAAATCATAAGCATCATCACTAACTAAGAAACTAAAGTTTTATTAAATCCAGCAGTTGATTTAAGACACGCCCACAGTTTGACGCATTCGCATTACACTGTCAAAAAGTGTCCACTGTCTGGATTATAATCGGGCACAAAACTGCTTATAACTTCAGTTTTATTCAACATTTTGTTTTCACTTATGGTGCAGGTTAAACTTCAGGCAGATATCTAAGTACTGCAAAATTTCCATTATATTCTGTCCAGCCAGTTTCACATGATACTGTGATATAATCAGACACACAGACAGACAGTCTGTAATTGTTCTGAGACTGGTTTCAGGTATGAAATGTAAAGATATCATTGAAAGAGCGAGTTCTGATCAATGGACTTTTATTTCTATAGATAAGATTGATCGGCGCACTTTGCTGTCCGTCTAACTTGTTTTTAGAGTCAAAAAAGTAATACAAATGATTTGTACAAAAAAATACATACTGAAATAAAAGAAAATTGGTGCATAACCTTTGCCTTTGTATCATGTGCCATATTGAGTAGCTTTATTTCTGTCAATACCATGAGCACTGGCTGTGTACACACAGGCACATTAGTCCTTCTACATGATACCATAAAGCAGTACTCTCGAAAGATGTAAAGTGGTGGAAATGCAAGTTTCTCAGGCTTTTATAGAAATGTACTCATTGTGTCACTTGCTTGTTACATCAAGTCGATCGTTTCCTAAGTAACAAATCCTCTGTTCATCTACAATCAAATTCCTGAAAGCAAGTTCTAATAGCTAAAGAGAAAGGTAATGTAATTTCAAGGCCAGAGGGTGTGCACCAACATCGTCCGATGGATCGCTCTAACGCTAACACCAAATCAGGCCATGCGGTGCAGAGGGTCTAATTTCATATTGGGTGACCTCTATAGAAGGGTTCTCTTTGTTCGTAAAAATCAGGCAGCAAAAACTTTAAGACGGTTGGGACTGCATGAGGAAAGTGTGGCATCTTTCCCATTCCCTAGTGTTCAAAGGAGATTCCTTTCCTCCAGCTAAGAAGAAGATTGGGCACTGATCAGACACTGATGCCAAGAGAAGATATAAGCTGTGATATTTAGGAAACATAATCTGATCAATTCTGTCAAATAAAAACTGTACCTGTGACTATTTCACTTGGACTTCCTTATTGGTGTTGAACAGATAGTGCAATGAAGATGGAAAGAAGTAAACTGAACAACTGATAACAAAAATAAAGATACTGTAGCTCCTGTAATAACACATGTTGTTTTAATGATTTCTTGTTTCAAATGTCGGTCCTTCAGGCAGTCAAACAGGTGCACAGGGGGGTTGTATTCAGATTTGGTACAATTTTGACATTAGAAATAAACTTGCAAAAATAAACCCTGATTCAAAACAACTTCATAATAAACATTTTATCAATGTTCATATTCATTTAAATTATTATCAACAGTTCTTCTAAAATGGAATTGTTAATGTATTTTAACCTATATGAACATGTACATCCACATATAACAAATGATATACTTTTTTTTATTGCATCTTGTCAGTTATTAAAGCTTATAACAAGAGAAAAGTCCATGCAAGTCACATTAACAGAACTGAACCCAGTTACTCATACACAAGCTTGCAGTTTTCTATTTAAATAATTTAGATAACAAAAAACTTATTTTATTAATTAATAGGAATTCTAATAAATGTTCTTTACATTTATTTACACACACACACACTGCTCCATAATGATATGCTACTTAGAGTGCACTTGTGTGAGTAAATAAATACCAATTAATCTGAAATTATTCATTTATGTTTAAGATTCTTACATCATGTTAATTTCTGTCAACTACTGAAAATTTTTGTATTGGTAAATAAACTCTTCGCTTCAAAGACATTGATCAGGATAACGATGTTTGATCAGTTGATGGTCTATGTTAGTGCATCAGCTTGGGCAAGAAGGGAAGCTCAATTCAGTATGAGTAGTTAAGCACAAAACCATCTGGCTCAAACATGCTATAAGAGCACTCGAACACGCTTACACTCTCCGACTGGGCCTCTCTTCAACAACAAAACCTACAGCCAAGATTTTAACAGTTGAGCCATTTGGGACCATTCTCACAGATTATTCAGGTTTATGTTTGGAAATCTCCAAGAAAACGTGTTGTGTAAAGAAGAAAATTTTCTTTGATTTAATCAAAACTATCAAAAAAAATAATAAAGTAAAATAGACAAAAACCGTTCCCAGCCTTCAGTTTTTTTATTGTGAGGTAATATTGTTGCTGGTGTCCTACTGTTGTAGAGAACAATCTAACATGGACTTTTTTTGCTTGTATTGTGTTACTCCATTACACACGCTAGTTAATGGAGGCCTGGCTGCTGTTATGTTAAAGTCATTCAGCCGAGTCACCACCACTGACTGGTGTATCTCCCACTTTAAAAGTTCAATAACTGTGACGTGCTTTCAGGCACATCAAGGCAATGTGTCTATGTCTTAGACTTAATGACTAGAGACCTGTACACACATGCTTTTAGATGCACCATAGACACTGTGTAAATGCATACCATTATAGCATATTTAAATTACACTACACATCACCCTGACACACGAAAGATGAAGAGCGATGTGAGAGTCATCCATCCAAATGACATCTTAGAGCCTGTTGCACTGGACACCAAGCTCTGAGACTCCAGAAAGGGCCACACAGTATAATGGGAAAGGGATTTAAGTCATGTTTATATGTTTAAGTTTAGGTGGAGGCTCAGGTACAAAACTGAATTTCAGTTCTACACTATTGAGTGACTGCAGTCACAAGTCATCAGAGAACAACTGAGTCCAAAACTCAAGCGGTCAACTGAAACTGTCCCCAATCAATTCAATAAAATTTTATTTGTCTTTTAACAATCAAAAGAAACTGTATAACCAATCAAGAAACCAATCACCACATCCGTCCCAAGCAGACCACATGGGGTGTTCCTCAGCGGTGAGCCAGAGGCCAGAGTTGTGGGGCACCAG
Source organism: Channallabes apus (assembly GCA_030522415.1). Taxonomy (NCBI): domain Eukaryota; kingdom Metazoa; phylum Chordata; class Actinopteri; order Siluriformes; family Clariidae; genus Channallabes; species Channallabes apus. The sequence continues at coordinate 33,144,124 of CM060114.1, forward strand.
GTTGAGGACAGCTCTGGAGGACAGAGGGGGTCAGGTGTGTTGGCAACTCAGGAGTGCCATGTGTAGCTCAACAGAAAGAGAGAGAAAGAGAGAGAGACAGAGAAATGAGAGAACAGTTATATATGGTTAAAGTCACATAACGTGGCACCCTGTCCACACCAAGGTCTTTTACTGGACCTGATGAAATGTCATAATACAGAGACCACCCCAGTGAAAAAAAATACACTTTAGTGCATTACAAATATATTGAAATCCTCGATAATACACTGCTAATATACTAACAAAAAGTTGTACCATCAGTTAATATATAAAAAGTATACTAACATCATGATTTTTACCAAATTTTGGAATTAAACTTTAAATATACTTTAATATAATTGTATTACAGTACACTTTCTAAAAATATATTATTGGAAAATATACTTTAAGTGAAAGGCTGGTCTAATTTCCAAAGTATACTTATTTAAACTTGTTTTTCAATATTTTTTTGGTATATATATTTTTAAATATGCTCGAAATAATCATTGTACAAATGTACAGAAAGTATATATTAGAATACAAATTTAATATATGGTAGTCTCAGTATATTATCAGTTAGATTAATATGTACTTGTATGTAGTGCACTACTCTCTCGTGCGCGCGCTTTTAGACTCGTTTTTGCACACTGAATCTCTCCCTCGCGCGCGCGATCTCAAACTCGTTCCTGCGCGCTCAAAATCACTTTTGCCGTTCAAGATAATTTATGTTTTTATTCCTCACTCTTCTGTCCGCTCACTGTCATAAAGCGACACACAAACTGCAGCTGCGTTGTAAAGTCTGCGACTATTCCAGCCAACCGGAGACTAGACAGCGCCCCACCAGCCAATCAGAGCTAGAGGCGGGCAGATTCGGACTGTCCGTTCTCTGATTGGCTCCCCAGTTCTCCACTTCTAGTTTGAATTAACGGCTGAAGCTGCATCATCGCGTGCGTTAGTTCGTATCGTTATTATTTTATTTTCATCGGCATAAGGTAAATTTAACGGTTTTAAATTAAATACATACTTTATTCTATAGAATGTGTTGTGTAATGTGTTGTTGTTAATGTGTTCTGTACTTTGCTTGTGGTATAATGGCTCCGTAGCTCTCCGCCTGTTTTCAGTCTCTGTGTAACAGAATCAACACACCAGCTTTAAACTAATACTGTACCTGTAGATTCTAATACTAATGTCTGTCTGTGTTCACACACCAGGTTTAAACTAATACTGTACCTGTAGATTCTAATACTAATGTCTGTCTGTGTTCACACACCAGCTTTAAACTAATACTGTACCTGTAGATTCTAATACTAATGTCTGTCTGTGTTCACACACCAGTTTATATTTTAGTTTGTGTGTGTTTGTAAGACAACCTGACTTTTGTTGAGCACAAATAAACTATAGTAGTGCTTTTTTGTAACCTTGTGCAAATTAAATCTGTTGAACTCCTGAATAAAATCTGCCTCATAATTACTGACGTACATTGTTTCAAAAACATGTTATAGTGTAGAAAATACATTTAGCATTTGTAAATTATCCTAAACACCTTTAGTGTACTGGTAATACATTTGCAATACAGTATTATAGAAGGTTGTGTGTACTGTATGATACAATAAAGTATATTTGTATTAACCACAAAGTGTACTTTATGAGTATTTGTAATTGTCCAGAAGTGTAACAGCATGCTACTGCTGCAAAAGAATATATTCATAGTATATTAATCATGTATTTGTAATACAGTAAAAATAGCTGTAATGTACTTATAATACATTAAATATATACTTAAAATGTATTAATTACTGTCAGGTATGTACGTTAGTACACACACAGCCATATACTTTAAGTGTACTAAAGTATACTTAAAGTTGTTCCACTTTAGCACACAAAAGTATACTTAATACACTTAAAATTGTGCTTTTGTACAATTTAATTACAACTTAAATACACTTAGTACAAAATTAGTTGTTCCAAAATAGCAAACTTCAAGTATACTAGTCATTAGTCTGGCTGCAAGTACATTTAAGTATGCTTTGGCACGCTAGGATTTAATATACTTAGCATACTTTTTTTTTTTACTAGGGTAGCCATCCAGAGATATGCTGTGTGATCAGAAAGCTTACGTCTATCTGCATGTGGTCCTAGTACAACTACTTCTGTCTTGTCAGGGTTAAACAGAGTGAAGTTAATAAACAACCAGTGTCTAATGTCCTTCACACATTCCTCAACTTTATTAAGCTGTTTTTTTTCCTCATCTGGCTTTGCTGAGACATATAACTGTGTGTCATCAGCATAACAGTGGAAACTAATACCATGCTTACGAGTTATGTTGCGCAGTGGGAGCATGTAAAGAAAAATAGCAGTGTCCCTAAATGAGAACTTTGTGGAACACCAAACATAACTTTAGCACACATAGAATAATAGATTTTATTTGTAGGCGCCTTTCATGGCACTCAAGGCCACCTTACACAACATAAATAAAAAAAATATATATAAAAAACACCAACATATATAGTAAGCATAAATAGTAAGCATTTACATATACAAACTGATAGCGATTAGTCAAATAAGATGTGAGCCAGGAGAGGGACATTCCCTTAATTCCTACAACATTTTCTATCAAGACATTAATCCATCAAGGAGAATATTATGATCAACGGTGTTGAAAACTCTGCTTAAGGTCAAGCAAAACAAGCAAAGGGACACAACCCTGATCAGAGGCCAGTAGGAGGTCATTTACACTGTGTCTGTGCTATGACGAGGCCTAAATCCTGGTGCTCCTGGTCCACGGAGATATGAACATAGCTGCTGTACTACAAAAAAAGGTTTTTAAATAGTAATTAAAAAATAGATTTAGTGAGTTGTGTGAGTGACTCTTCACCAACTCTTTGATCATTGTTGATCATTGTTGAGTGAACAGTTGACTGTTTATAAAAGGGGTTCAGTTATTTCTGGTATTATCTGTTTGAGTACATGTGTAGGTACAGGATATAGTACACATGTTTATTTTTGTTGTAAATTTGGACATGGGGTTTATACCCCATGGAACGTATAACCCTCCCTGTCATGCACCATGCACAAAGTATACATATCCCTCCTCGGTCACTGTAGTGATCCTTGGATGTACATTGTCCTGATAATCATGAAAAGGTCCTTCAATTTGCATTACATCCACAACCAGTCCCAAGTGTAAATTACCCAGATTACCATGAAGACCTCAAGGAGGTCTTCAGCCAAGCTTTTGGACTAATAATGCACTTTCCCTAATATTGCACCCTTAAGCTCCTGGACAGAGCCACACTATTGGATCAGCCAAAAAAAAAAACCCTCAAGCATTAGTTCATTGAGGAAGCTATAAAACAGGTGTACACTTGCCATTGCCACAGCTCCACTGGTAATCTGGTACGGATCTGAAAGAAGGACAAGTGGAAGATGGCTTTTATTACCATTCCTGGCCAGTTTGACCATTGCATCATGCATGAGTCCTTCAAAAGCTTTCATAGTAGAGGTACTGTATATGTAATATGACTGTAATATGACTTTGAGGTGGGGGTCAAGGCCATCCTCTTACAGCTGCTTGGGAAAAGACCAAACTTCATTGACTTGCCTTCATTTCTATGAAGTCCCTGACAGAACATAATTACAATGTTGGCAACTAAAATCTTCACAGTCAAAGCCAATCTTTTCAACAAACTCATCAATTTGGCTAAAACCTCATTGGAGCATCTTCACATGCTCCACCTATGCCCTAATCAAACTTTGCTAGTATTCTGGTTAGGGCTGCAACAACTAATCGATAAAATCGCTAATTATCGATAATGAAATTCGTTGTCAACGAATGCCGTTATCGATTAGTTGGGCTGCTCATGTTACTGAGGCGCGCGACCACAAGATGCACAAATATACACACAGATACACAGCCGCTCGCGCAATGGAGTTTACACAAGCGTTTGCAGGAAAAAGCGCGCGCCCCAAGTCCTCCAAGGTATGGGAGCAATTTACATTAAACACCTCTTATCGGGCGTTAAAATCGACCGTTTTTCTGCCGGTCGTAGTGTCCGGTGAGCGCGGATTGTGCCGAGGGTTTTCTACACATAGGAGTCAGTGAGAGAGTTCACACGGGCTTCGGTGACGTCACCAAAGCCTGTGTGAACACACTCACCGGCTGCGCGGTTATACAGGGTAAAAAAAAAAACCCGTTGCATGCAGCTTTTTCTTTGCGTTCAAATACCAACGAACGCGAGGAAAACACTTCTAGTGCGTTTTCTTCACGTTCAGTTTACACTTCGGAGGACCGGATATATCCCATCATCCTACAGGCTGTACAGAGGGGAAAAGGGCAAAATAAACAGAGTGAACCCAGTAGCGGCGAGTTTTTTTCTCTCCCCAGGTCGCCGTATTACGAGAATGTCTAGTATTTATTTTATAATTTTTTTTATTGAGACAAAAAAAAAAGGATAAAATACACGAGGATCGAAATAATGTATAAACCGTGAAAAGGATGTAGTAAACACTTCAATTAAAAATATCATAATCTAGAAGTCTATTATTATTATTATTAAGTTGAATTAATTTAAGAGAATTAAAATTTAAGTCATTCTTAACAACTGAATGTATTTTTGTTTTGAACTAATATATATATATATATATACTGTAAACTTGCCATCTGCAATTATTGTTAAAAACAAAAATGTTGATTTACATAAAATAAGGTTTAAATGTCAAAATTAAAGATAATTAAACTATGTGGCTATTGCATTTTTTTAAAGTTTACTTTTATACATAAATAATACCCTGATTTATTTATTTTATATAGTTAAGCAAAACATCAAATTAAAGCGTCTAGCTTTTATCCGATTTAATCGATATACATATAATGTATGTATGTATGTATGTATGTATGTATGTATACAGATGGCAAGTTGACAGTGTTTTATTTATATATATAAATATAACAGTCAACTTGCCATCTGCAATTATTGTTAAAAACAAAACAAATGTTGGTACGGTTTTATATATAATTATAAGCAAAACATCAAATTAAAGAAGCGCTTAGCTTAATCCGATTAATCGATTAATCGAAACAATAATCGACCAACTAATCGATTATCAAAATAATTGTTAGTTGCAGCCCTAATTCTGGTAGACTGTGTGGGTTTTAAGTCTGGTGAAGTGTTTGGTAGCTGGTAGTAAATTTGGGACGTTAGTTGAACTGCCCTCCTGCTCTTAATGGTTAGCATCATTGCCTTGCCCGTGTTGGGGGTTTGAATCTCACCTCAGGTCTATGTAAGGCTGATTGGCATTTCCAAGTGTAAGATTGGGAGTGTACACTTGTAATGGCACCTCTGACCACCTGGTACTCTGACTCGGATATGGTCAAGCAAAATTTGATAAATAAATAAGCAAAATGTATATAAACTGTGCTTAAAAACATGTGAGATTCAGCTTTCATGCTTTAGATCGCTCCTTCGTATTCATAAATAACTTAATTATACTTATATGTGGTTTTAGACTGTCACTAAACCTGCAACAGTTTAAGTCTAGGCTTAATTTTACAGGGCAATTACCTTTTCACAAAGGGCCCGGCAGGGTTTTTTTTCCCTTTAATAAATTAAATCATCATTTAAAAAGTGCATTTTGTATTAACTCTGGTTATAATATTAATTCAAATATTGTTTGATTATCCGAATCACTGAAGTGAGACAAATATGCAAAATAAATAAATAAAAAAGTTAGTAAAGGGCACTATATTGTCTACTTATAGGAATGACACTCATTTGCCCTGGTCTCAGTATAGATATTAAAGTAGTAAATGACTCCTACTAGCTTGTGATCAGGATTGTGTTCCCTTATTTGTGTTTTGGTCTTAGTGCAGTCGGTAATATCACTGATCACACTGTTAACCAAAATGTAAAATATTGTTACAGAGAGGCTCGGGTCTTAATTGACTGATTAAGAACAATTTCTATTTTTAAATGCTAAATTCTCTATGAAAAATAAACTATACGTAGTTTGGTGTTCCACAAGGTTCTGTCTAGGCCCACTGCTCTTTTCACAGTACAGTCAGTTCATGACTATTTGTTCAGTGACATATTTTTGTATTTGTGTCTCTGTCCACCACCACAAAAGATGTAAAATCATGCCTTCAAGTTGTGATTGGAGTGTAGTCTTTTAGACTTTAGACCTTTTACAAAAAAATGCATTAATTTAGGAATTAAGGAACAAAAATTTTTCATTTGCATAATAAAAGGTAAAAGTATATTAAATTAATAGAATTATAAAAATAAGGATAATTTTTAATACTTTAGATGTAAATTCTATATAGTGCATGAAGTTTGTAGACATATATCCAAATTCTGAGGTTCCTTCCTTGAGCCAGGTCTTTACAGCAGCCTTCTACAGTTCCTGTGTGTTTGTGGGTCTTTCTGCCTTCGGTTTCGTCGTCAGTAAATGAAAAGCAGTTCAGATGGTTTCAGAAGGTCAGGTGACAGACATGAGCCTTTAAGATCATACTTTTATTTTGTCTTATGAAGATCTTGGGTTGCTTTCCCTGTACCTTTTGAGTTGTTCTTCATATGTACTATAAAGCACTGTGTTATCAGTTTTGCAGCATTTGAGTCAATCTTCTCTTTGAATATAATATTTACCAATTACATCATCCTACCATTATATCAGCAGTCACATTATCAGAAGTGAGCCAGTTGCATTGGTATCTGTACACCAGGCCGTAACATTGTCTAACACCATCCAGGCCATAACATTGTCTCCACCATGTTTGATGATGATGTGGTATGGTTTGGAACATGGGCCTCTCCTGTCTTTCTTTATATTCTTCCCTTCTGGTGCAAATTAATTTTGGTTTCATCTGTTACATATTATCATTTTATCTCATTGGGCTGGATTTTTTCCTCTGCTTGAGTGTTCCCAGTGGTTTGGATCTTGAGGTAAACCTTCTGTATTTACATACATGAAGGCATTTATAAATAATTTTCTTTTCAGCATAATTTCACTAGAATCAGCCCCTTTTTCGACTGCATATTGAGAGGTTTTATGGAAAGCTAACAAAATTCAACACTGGGAATTCTCTTAACAAGAGAAACAGCCTAAGAAACAGTTACATACAGTGGGGCAAAAAAGTATTTAGTCATCATTTATAAAGCTGAGAGAGGCCTGTAATGTTCATCATAGGTATACCTCAACTATGAGGGACAAAATAACAAAAAACAGAAAATCACATTGTAGGATTTTTTTTTATGTATTTGCGAATTATGGTGGAAAATAAGTATTTGGTCGATAACAAAGTTTCATCTCAGTATTTTGTTATAAACCCTTTGTTGGCAATGACGGAGGTCAAACGTTTCCTGTGAGTCTTCACAAGGTTTTCACACACTGTTGCTGGTGTTTTGGTCCGTTCCTCCATGCAGATCTCCTCTAGAGCAGTGATGTTTTGGGGCTGTCGCTGGGCAACACGGACTTTCAACTCTCTCCAAAGATTGTCTATGGGGTTGAGATCTGGAGACTGGCTCGGCCACTCCAGGATCCTGAAATGCTTCTTATGAAGCCACTCCTCCGTTGCCCGAACGGTGTGTTTGAGATCATTGTCATGTTGAAAGACCCAGCCACGTTTCATCTTCATGCTCTTGCTGATGGAAGTAGGTCTTCACTCAAAATCTCACGATACATGGCCCCATTAATTCTGTCCTTTACACGGATCAGTCGTCCTGGTCCCTTTGCAGAAAAACAGTCCCAAAGCTTGATGTTTCCATCCCCATGCTTCACTGTAGGTCTTGTGTTCTTTAGATGTAACTCAGCATTCTTTCTCCTCCAACCACAAAGTTCTATTTTGGTTTCATCTGACCATATGACATTCTCCCAGTCCTCTACTGGATCATCCAAATGCTCTCTAGTAAACTTCAGATGAGCCTGGACATGTACTGGCCTTAAGCAGGGGGACACGTATGGCACTTCAGGATTCGAGTCCCTGGCGATGGTAGACTTTGTTACGTTGGTCCTCTGCAGGTTCCCCCGTGTGGTTCTGGGATTTGGGCTCACAGTTCTTGTGATCAGTTTGACCCCACCCAGTTTGTGAGATCTTGCGTGGAGCCTCAGATCGAGGGAGATTATCAGTGGTCCCGTATTCTTCACACCAAGCTGCTTATCTACTACAGATTCAGTCTTCGCAGTCTGGTGCAGGTCTACAATTTAGTTTTCTGGTGTCCTTTGACAGATCTTTGGTCTCAGCCATAGTGGAGTTTGGAGTGTGACTGTTTGAGGTTGTGGACACGTGTCTTATATACTGATAACAGAAGCCATTAATACAAGTAACAACTGGAGGACAGAGGAGCCTCTTGCTTGTTTGTAGGCCACCAAATACTTATTTTACTGAGGAATTTACCAATTAATTCATAAAAAATCCTACAATGTGATTTTCTCTTGTTTTGTTTCTTATTTTGTCCCTCATAGTTGAGGTATACCTATGATGAACATTAAAGGCCTCTCTCATCTTTTTAAGTGAGAGAACTTGCACAATTGGTGGCTGAATAAATACTTTTTTGCCCCAGTGTATGGCCAAATAGTCCGTTGTCCAGTTAATTTTGAACATGTGAAAACGGTGGGAATGTGGAAAAAAATGTCCATAGTGTCTATGATCTTTATTGAATATATTTTGAAAGCGATTGAATTGTTCAGTACACAGTGTACACCTTTTCATATCTAATAATCCATTTTCTCACATGAGGCAAGCCTATGAGCTGTGTAGCATGAGATTGCTGGGAATAGTAGCATATGGTCATGCTGATGATGGCTGTGGATGTTCTCACTTGGATAGCCTAAAGAATGCACTTACTAAACAGTTTCTGCTAAAGACCTGATCATTAAACACCACTTCACTGAAATCAGAAATGAACCTGATGCTTATATTCATAACTGCACTAGCTGGAGTCATTAAGAAGAGATTTAAGGGGATCAGTTTGGACGAATATTTATCCAGGCTTCCTGAAGGACATTTTTGTCTCTCATTGTGTATCACTCTCGTTGTCTTTCATTTTCTGAGAGTTTCAGAGGAATGTTTTTTTTTTTTTTTGTTATTCACGCAAAAAGCATCTAACTGAAGGCCTGAGCCAGTAAGAACCAGGTGCAGATGATGACAGATGATCATGTTGATGATTAGTTATACTACTCATGCTGAGTGGTTGGAACAGACGAGAGGGGAAATGAGGTCGCTGCTGAGGTTCTTATGTAAACAGCCAGTTTTTAAACTGTATGTTTAGTCTCTTTGCACCACATTTGTTCCAATTTCTTTAATTTAATTTACATCATTTCATTTCATTTCAATTAATATAAAATGTGATGCTCAAGCTTTTTGCACATTACTGTAAATCAAATAATAAAAGCACAGAAATATCAGCTGTGATGTGGATATACCTACAGTTGGCTAAGACACTGTCTTTTGCAGTTCATTCTCCCAGCTGTCAGAACTAGGCAGGTATAAAGTGTTTTACTAAACATCGTAAGAAAGACCAATAGTCAGGTGATCAATAAACAAGGTGGACTATTGCAGGCAGGACCGGTTGAGAAAATTCTGAAATATGATTGAATACCAGATTATCTACTGGTTTGGATTGTTGGTCCTGCTGAGGTTTAGGAATTAAAGTCTGATGGTGATTCTGTAGCGATGACACTAGTGTGCACTAGTTAATATCAGTCCACTTCCCTTCTACTCGCTCAGTCCTCTAACAGTCTCCGAATATTCCGTTTCATATCCTCACCTTCACTTTATATAGAGGCGAATTAGACTGCAGGACCCTGAGGTCTCATTTCCTGTGTTTAACTCTTCGTCTGTCAGAGGTAAGACCTGCACATAGACAACTTACATAACACAAGCAAGCAGGCCACCCAGAAAATCTGCTTAAACACATTTATGCTCCTAATGTCCATGTGTGCACTTCCGCTTTCATATGCCTGGTCCGAGAATGCCTAGATTTGATTTATTTCACTTTTATATTTCCCTGTTTTATAAATTAGCAGAAAATTGGCCATTGTAAACACTGAACATTGTGATAAGTGTTGTTAATAACTAGCTGCTACTTTAGAAAGCATAATGCACTTTTATTGTACACACACACACACACTATATATATACTGTATATATACCTGTTGCACCTGGAATTACAGTCAGGGCTATGCTGTGATAGAAAATTCATCAACCTCTTGTTGGACTCAGATTTAACATAACCAGTAACTGTAAGAGCTATTCTTAACAGTTATGTAACACTACATTATGGTTCAGCCTAAAATTCTGTTAGAGAGTGACAGATCCCTGACATGGTAATAATAATAATAATAATAATAATAATAATAATAATAATAATAATAATAATAATATGATGCTCATTTTGAGAGTTCTACATTTTTTCCCATATTCCAGTAGTGGTAAAATGTCATAAACTGTTAAAAGTCTGATATTTGTGCATTCTGTATATTTGTGTGTTTGGTGGCTGAAGGGTTAAGGCTCTCGATTACTAATCGGAAGGTCATGGGTTCAAGCCCCAGCACTGCCAAGCTGCCATGTTCGGACCAATGAGCAAGGCCGTTACCCCTGACCCTGGCTGACCTTTTGCTCTGACCCCGTCTTCCTAACAAGCTGGGATGTGCGAATAAGATTTCCACAGTGCTGTAATGAATATATGACAACAATGAAGCCTCTCCTACCTCTTACCTATATGGTGCAGTTTATCACTAATTATACACCTTCACATAGGTTTGTTCAGCGGTGGTACTTTATTGCTAACTAGCTCATTAGCCGGTTGTCCTGTTTGTGTTTCTTTAGTGTAACACCACGCCCAGGAGCGCTCCTGAATAAAACACAGATTGGTTTTGGGATTGTTTGTGTGCCATTGAGTCGATGTCATTTACAATAAAAAAAAAAAAAAAAACTTTGTTCACTCAGCAGCGACACTCAACTAAACACTGTATTTTCTCTGCAGTCATCTGTGGTTCAACTGGAACTTACAGACGAGTCGACATTGTGGTTTTATTTTTAGATTCTTACAAATTCTGTAGCTACAGTAAGTCTAAACCCACAGGATACATCAAGGTCAAGGTAGTAAAGGTCAGTGGGCTTATTATAGAGTCCTTATATTTACAGCTACGTGGTGGTTTTACTTTATACTTCCCTTTAGCATTCGAGTCTTTGATAGTGTGTTTATGGTCAGTTTTCAGTTCTCACTAATTTGCATACTCAAACTCATAATGTTATACACAATACACGGCTTACTTTGAATAAGGCCTTTATTACTCTCGGGGTGCTGAATCACACACCCGCCCTGGGGAGAGCACGGGAATGACTAAAACACACGCTTTCACTAACCGATCCCTGCGCGCTATTGTTTTATGAGACATAAGATGGCCTCTGACACAGACTCTGGACAGATGGGCCACAGCTGTTGACCTGAGCAGCTCCAGCTCAGTTTCCTCCTCGTCGTCCACGGAAACAAAAAAAACAATCCAAATTTATGAAGTTAAAAAAAAAAACATCAGCGAATTATGAGGAGTAAACTGGTTGTTGGTGTTCGGGGGGGGAAATTGCACAAATATGAGTAATCTCTTTAGTATTCACCGAGAGCTTTTTGAGTTTGATTTGTGAGTTTACTCTCATGTGTGCTCGCTCCTGGCAGGGGATACACACTGTTGCTGTTTTTATAAACGGATAAGCAAAAATGAAAATGGTTAATATTTGTCCTGAAGCTCGGACCTGTGACCCCCTGCTCCCGACAAAATCAGTCAAAGTTACCCACAGCAAGCCAGGAATTGCTAAGTAACTAGCAAAGATGTAAACTAATCATAAACAAGTCTGTCATTTTAAAGTAAAAAGTATCAGGAGTGTAATGTAATGGAGTGTAAGTAAATAAAATTGTCTAAGGACCGTCACCAATAAGACTCATGTTAAAGTTTGTCGTCCTTAAAAACAGCCCACTAATGAAACCACCAACACATAACCCATCATTAATAATGCAGGATATTCATGTCCATTGACTCTAACATATAAACTTTAATCCTAATTTGAATGTAATTAAGTAAACAAAGTATATTTCCATAAAAGCATCACTTTTCCCCCCATTATCTCCCTTTACTCCACTCTTTAACTCGCACTTCTTTTATCGAATTCATTTGACACACCTTGAGAAGAATAATGAAAAGTCTATAGACTTCCCCATGTTGTGTTTGTCAGGCATTAGGAGCGATGTAGAACAGCTGGAGTGCAGGCTGTTTGCTTTAAGGCCACATTGCGCATACCCTTAAACATGATTTACTCATTCATCCTTCACTTCCCCTTTTTGGGACCCGACAGAACGGCCATTTATTTCCGTAATTTTCTCTGATAATACCAAATAAAGCTATGCATCATACATTTTGATGCAGGGGTTAGTGCGCAACGTAATTGCTTTATGTTTGTCTAAGCGCTGCCAGAAAAAACAGTCTGGATCCACTTGAGCACGAGGAACAGGAGCTCGAGCACAAACGTGGGCTTTCACATGGCGAAGGCCGAGAGAGGAAGCACACAGCGCGGAGGCCAGGAGCGTGGCCGCGCACTCACAGCTCTTCCTCATGCCTTATGCACATAACTCTTTAAAACACCAGGAATGTTGGTGAAAAGTTAAATAGTGAAAAAGGAAAGACAGGCAGCAGTATGAGGACGCCAGCGTAATGTTTGTGTTCGTTAGTTTATTAATAGTTATTAATACTTTCACCATGACATCGACTGGATTTATCTGTGTTAAGTATCAAGTGCGACTTTCATCACGTCTTTACTTGACTTCATTTGGCACTAATTAAAATTAATAGAATTTTGGAAAAAAATACGTCAATGTAATTTTTTAAAAACAAATAATAAATCATCTCTCTGTGCAGTCTCTGTGTTTTGAAATACTTTTAATGACGCCACATTTTTTATTATTATTTATGTTTTTTTTTTACGTAATTGTGACCGAATGCCAGTTTGCACGTATTTAACATCTCTACAGTCTTCCAAAAGATCTCCACATGCACTTCTCCCAAAGCATTCGGCATCATTTCACCATCCGAAAGCCGAGATGCGCTGCCGGACCATGTCGAGTAAACCTCCAGGTTCGGAAGCAAAAGCTACACACAATATTATTCACTATTATTAACGCTAATAACGCTTCTGGAGCTCTTGCTAATTTGCCTGGCTGTTTTTCATCACGTTTGTTGCAAACCTCATTGTGGCTTCTTGTCTCCATGTAACAGACGCGTCCCCTGAGCATTGGCTTTCCTCTCTGTCGCCAGTCCAGAGGTTCTCAGACCAGCCAATCTCGTTCCCCAATCTAATCTACAAGTCCAGGAAGTCCATCAGAAATGTGCCTATTCCCCTCCAAGTGAAAACACACTCCAAACTCCTTTTACATCAGCACGCTGATAAGCTTAGGGCTGCTAAACTTTCAGGAATTTACAGTTAATGTTTTTTTTTTCCTCTTTTCTTTTAATTTTCCAGGTAAATACCGGCCGTCTCAGCACTGAGCTATTTTCCATTACGCCTTCCAGGTGCGACAGACTGATTCTTGAAGCAGTTCTCTGGCCACTTGTACAACTTTAGCAGTTTTCTCACGTTTAAGAGAAGAACGGAAAATTATGTAAAGAAAACAACAACAACAACAACAACAATGTAACACTAAACTCAGGCGCAGCAGGTTATTAAAGGTTCACACTCCCTACAGAGAAGATAAAGGCCACCAACACAGCAAATAAAACTAAACCATGTGTTGGCTCTTGTAAATGACTGGGTAAAGGATTGAGAAATAACTCTAATTTTTTTGTGCCACTAAATAACAAATTCCATCTAGGATTTGCTGTGGAATGCTGGATTACCGCTGGATAGCAGCGCTCGAGGTGGCATTAAGCGATACGGTGAATAACTACTGGACTCCATTTTACATCAAGTATTATAACATCAATTAACATCAACTATTATAGCTGAACCTAACACTTAACACTGTATAAATGCAGATCATTTCCTGCTATCTGTTTCACCCAGATGAGGATGGGTTCCCTGTCGAGTCTGGTTCCTCTCAAGGTTTCTTCCTATTACCATCTCAGGGAGTTTTTCCTTGCCACTGTCGCCCTCGGGCTTGCTCACCAGGGAATATCTGAACATTTTGATTCATACACATTCACATTCCATACAAACTTAAATAATTCTTTTGATTGTGTAAAGCTGTTTTGAGACAATGTCAATTGTTAAAAGCGCTATACAAATAAAACTGAATGAATGAATGAATGAACAAGCTTGTGCAACAGTTCCTCTAGTAGATCTGTATGTTCAGCACTCGGACTGCAGCATGGGGCTTTAAAACTCGCAAAGGGAAGATATATTACAAATGTCTTCTCTTATCCAATCAAAGCGAGTTTTATATATAACTGCAGAAAATGTATGCTAAGAATAATAAAGTCATTTTCTCATATTTTCTGAAAATACACATAAATATCCTTTTAAAGAAATATGGCATACAGTGGTGTGAAAAACTATTTGCCCCCCTCCTGATTTCTTATTCTTTTGCATGTTTGTCACAAAATGTTTCTGATCAAACACATTTAACTATTAGTCAAAGATAACACAAGTAAACACAAAATGCAGTTTTTAAATGAGGGGTTTTATTATTTAGGGAGAAAATAAATCCAAACCTACATCGCCCTGTGTGAAAAAGTAATTGCCCCCTGAACCTAATAACTGGTTGGGCCACCCTTAGCAGCAATAACTGCAATCAAGCGTTTGCGATAACTTGCAGCGAGTCTTTTACAGCGCTCTGGAGGAATTTTGGCCCACTCATCTTTGCAGAATTGTTGTAATTCAGCTTTATTTGAGGGTTTTCTAGCATGAACCGCCTTTTTAAGGTCATGCCACAACATCTCAATAGGATTCAGGTCAGGACTTAGGCTAGGCCACTCCAAAGTCTTCATTTTGTTTTTTTTTCAGCCATTCAGAGGTGGATTTGCTGGTGTGTTTTGGGTCATTGTCCTGCTGCAGCACCCAAGATCGCTTCAGCTTGAGTTGACGAACAGATGGCCGGACATTCTCCTTCAGGATTTTTTGGTAGACAGTAGAATTCATGGTTCCATCTATCACAGCAAGCCTTCCAGGTCCTGAAGCAGCAAAACAACCCCAGACCATCACACTACCACCACCATATTTTACTGTTGGTATGATGTTCTTTTTCTGAAATGCTGTGTTACTTTTACGCCAGATGTAACGGGAAACGCACCTTCCAAAAAGTTAAACTTTTGTCTCGTCGGTCCACAAGGTATTTTCCCAAAAGTCTTGGCAATCATTGAGATGTTTTTTAGCAAAATTGAGACGAGCCTTAATGTTCTTTTTGCTTAAAAGTGGTTTGCGCCTTGGAAATCTGCCATGCAGGCCGTTTTTGCCCAGTCTCTTTCTTATGGTGGAGTCGTGAACACTGACCTTAATTGAGGCAAGTGAGGCCTGCAGTTCTTTAGATGTTGTCCTGGGGTCTTTTGTGGCCTCTCGGATGAGTTGTCTCTGCGCTCTTGGGGTAGTTTTGGTCGGCCGGCCAC
This sequence comes from Channallabes apus, assembly GCA_030522415.1. Lineage (NCBI taxonomy): Eukaryota > Metazoa > Chordata > Actinopteri > Siluriformes > Clariidae > Channallabes > Channallabes apus. Next base: position 33,159,724 of record CM060114.1, read on the forward strand.
TCCTGGGAAGGTTCACCACTGTTCCATGTTTTTGCCATTTGTGGATAATGGCTCTCACTGTGGTTCACTGGAGTCCCAAAGCTTTAGAAATGGCTTTATAACCTTTACCAGACTGATAGATCTCAATTACTTTTCTTCTCATTTGTTCCTGAATTTCTTTGGATCTTGGCATGATGTCTAGCTTTTGAGGTGCTTTTGGTCTACTTCTCTGTGTCAGGTAGCTCCTATTTAAGTGATTTCTTGATTGAAACAGGTGTGGCAGTAATCAGGCCTGGGGGTGACTACAGAAATTGAACTCAGGTGTGATAAACCACAGTTAAGTTATTTTTTAACAAGGGGGGCAATCACTTTTTCACACAGGGCCATGTAGATTTGGAGTTTTTATTCTCCCTTAATAATGTAAACCTTCATCGTTCATTTTGTGTTCAATTATGTTATCTTTGACTAATAGTTAACGTTTTTGATGAGCAGAAACATTTAAGTGTGACAAACATGCAAAAGAATAAGAAATCAGGAAGGGGGCAAATAGTTTTTCACACCACTGTATGTCAAATTAAGCCAACAAGTCACATGATATTAACTCGTGTTTGAGTAATCAAGCAGTCTCTTTATGTAAATAAAACCTAACTTACTTTTTTTGTTGATGTTGGCACACGTGTAGTTACATGAATTCATTCATTTTCTATACCGCTTAATCCTGTGTTCAGGGTCGCGGGGGACCTGGAGCCTATCCCAGGAGACTTCGGGCACTAGGCGGGGTACACCCTGGACAGGGTGCCAATCCATCGCAGGGCACACACTTCATGTGCAATTAACGTTGACGTGTGTCAGTGTGATTCGGTGTCAATATGTATTATTTATCTGTACATATTTTATTTATTTATTTATTTATTTATTTTTAGGCCACCAGCACCAATCAAGTGTTTTTTCTCGTTGTTTCCGTAGCGGTTGATTTTTACGGGTTACGGTTGCTGGCCCTACGCCCAACCCTTCTCCTTTCTCATCCGGCACTTGGGAACGGCGGAGCACACTCACACACCCATTCACACACTATGGTCAATTTGTTAACGCCAATTAGCCTAACCTGCATGTCTTTGGACTGTGGGAGGAAACCGGAGTACCCGGAGGAAACCCACCAAGCACGGGGAGAACATGCAAACTCCATGCACACAGAGACGGGAATCGAGCCTGGCCGGGGAATCGAACCCAGACCCTGGAGGTGCAAGGCGACAGTGCTATCTGTACATATCAGCATAACTCAAATATCTAATATATTACAGAGTATGAAATACATCACAGAACCCAAAACAAACAAACAAACAAACAACAAAAAAAACACTGTAAAAAGTGGTTTGGATTTAAATAAGAAGATACTTTGATAATTAATGCAGTGATTCATATGTTTCAGTTGTAAACATTCCTTAGAACTCAAACTGATGAAGTGAAGAGCGTCTCATGTCTTACACATCCATGTTAGGTGACGTTTGGTGTTTGGTGTGTTTCAGCACAGGCAAAGCAAAGACGACAACAAAAGAGGTAAAGCTGTAAAGACTGTAACTGTGATAAGAACATTATTAAACCCTGGAGGGATCGAACTGAACCTTCGACTTCTCAACCTCAACAAATCATGAACGAGTGTGACACACACACACACACACACACTGTGATGAGAACTCACAGGACTGGGACTAAACAGCTGTGTGTCCATAATAAAACCACTTGTTATTGAGACTCTACAGAAAAAAAAAAACTCTTTGGACTTTGGAGCGATGAAAAAAGGTCATGTGACCTGATGAGTCCAGACTGATCCTATGCCAGAGTGATGGGCGTGTCAGGGTAAGAAGGGAAGGACATGAAGCGATGCTCCATCATGTATACTGTAGTGTCCAGTGTACGAGCCTCTGGAGACAGTGTTATGATCTGGGGTTGATCAGGTGATCTGGTCGAGACTCAGTAACGTAATGGGGTCAATAAAATGAAGTCAGCTGACCTCCTGAATGTACTGAATCACCGGGTTATCACATCTATGGAGGGTTTCTTCTTCTTCCCTGATGGCACGGGACATGTTCTAGTACGTAGAGTGTGAGAGAGCGGCGGTTCAGGGAACGTGAGGAATCACTACGAATCGGGATGTAAATGTATCCCAAGTTTAATATCAATTACATCTATTAAATCTACTGTAGTTCATTTAAAAGCACAACAAAAGGCATTAAATATTTATTTAAACATAAAGTACAGTACAATTGTTCCAGTATAACAGATTTAGCAGGGATTTTTGTTTGTTTGTTTAAAAGCATGAACTTTTCATATGAATAAAAACTACACCAAAAGACAGTATATTATTTCCAGTGGTCCGCACAGGGGTCACCTTCGACCCAAATAGCATCCGACTCTTTGCTACCCACTTGGAAATACTTCATTTTTCAAATCTCTGCTATCAGCTTTGTGAAGTGTGGGGGAACAGCGGAGGGAGTCCACGGACATGAGAAAAGCCAGACATTTCATATGTAGGGTTTGGAGTGGGTAGTTTGTCACTTCTGCGACAGGGTTAGGCTGACTTTAATCTCACTCGTTCCTCTTTACATAAGACCAGGAGAGGACACGATCAGAACACTGATGCATTTGAATCCACTCAAATCTTCCACAAGCATTTGTTAATTGTGTGGAATTGAAATGCTTTAGCCGTATTATCACTTGTTTGTTAACCGTGGATGGGGGTTAGCCATTACAATAGCATTTAGAGCACATGTTTTGAGGAAAAGTCTTGTCCACGTGGTGCTCCTCCGCTTCTGATCGTACTGGACATGACTTCTGGACGACGTCTCACCGAGCTGTTGCAATGCTGTGAATCGTAAAGCGTTCCTCCGTTCCGTAACTGCTCACATCCATGGAAGAGATGGAAGAGACATTACACAGGTTTACGACACTGAGATCCAGTTCTATCCAGCTCTATAACAACAGACATTTACAGCTATGACTTATTTTACAGGAGGTCAGATACAGAGTAAGCAAAGACACCTTGACAAAATACGGCCATAAAGTTTCAGTGACTAACATGAAGAGTTTACACGTACGCAAACTTCTTTCTTTAATAAAGTTTACTTTTACTCTTTAAATGAACCAGACAAATAATACATTAAACAAACAAACAATTTATGATGTGTCCCTAATGGGTTTAATGTGTTACTATCTTTATGGAATTATATTAAAACTTTACTAGAGTTTAGAGAAATGCAAAAAAGGAGGAAGTTATTAACCATGGAGTGTGAGTACAAGGACGACCATAAAAGAAGTGTTCAGTGAGCCATCAAGTTCCCACGGGGTCACAGACTTACACATCATACACAGGAAGGAATATAATAACAATAATAACAACAACAACAACAACAACAGCAATAATAATAATAATCACAATAATAATAATAATAATACAACTATGATTTCAAGTAGTTTCAGTTTATTCAAAATTTATTATTTTAATTAATGATTAATGTCTCCATGGCAACAATAGTAACAAAGCAACAAGATTGAACAAGTTTGCTCAACAACATTTATAGCGTCTGTCTGTCTGTCATTATCCTCTAATAATAAAATACTTTAACATAATAAGAAGGAAGCAGAGTTACAGTGAACAGTTTTTACTCAGTACTTTCCTGCTCGGAGCCGGAGTTTGGTGAAAGGAGCAGAAGCTCTTAAACACGTCACACTACGGCCTGAAAGCAGAAAGACGGCTGTGGATGTTCTTCCATCTATTACTTGATTTTCATCTCCATCACTGAACAGTTAATTAATTCAAAACTTACTCAGACTCATAACTTCCTGCAGCGTTTGACTAAATAACGTGCAGATATGGAAGATAAAGGATTTATAATCAGACAGTCTGATATCACCCAGATGAGGATGGGTTCCCTTTTGTGTCTGGTTCCTCTTAAGGTTTCTTCCTCATGTCATCTCTGACATTTTTCCCTCACCACTGTTGACTCTGGCCTGCTCATCATGTCTATACATATTTTTAATTTAAGACTCATATCTTAAATATCTTACATCTTAGAGTTTATACACTGAGTTTATACATTTCTCAAAAAAGATGTACTCACTTATTTATTATAAATATTAACATATGATATATTTTTGACCATTTTATTAAAAAAATAAATTGTAAAAAAAAAAAATCTTAATTATATTTATTTTTATAAAGGTGATTTTGTTGGTTTAAATAGTACTTTTGATCAGTTGTGATGATTTGTCCTCGTGATCCATGTGCGCATCAGTAATAACGTGCTAGCCGTCCGCTCAAACCAATGGTCAATAAAAGGTTGATTAACTTTGGAAATTATTTGTTTCTAATGAAAGACTGGAAATTATATTTGATTATCTGTTAATATTAACAATGAATTTTACTAGACGATGCTCCATTGCAAGTTGCAGAGTCGTTAAGTTCATGTAGCGACAGCATCACTGAGGGATTGGACCCATCACCTTCACATTCACACCGGATCACTTTAAAGGGTTAAGAGATTGATGGAGAGCTGCTGATGGCCTCCCTGTGGCCTGCTTGCCAACGACTTCTCCCTTTAATTGAAGCTGTAGCAGTCAGATCTGCCTGCGGTACTGAAGGGCACAAACTCCACCCAGCCATTACATGCTAATTTACTCATTTACCTTATTGATGCACCGGAGGACCTCCAGACCATTACACCACACCGTACTACATCACAGCAACACAGATGTTGGACGGGAAACTGATCGTTCAGATGTTTGTGTCACATTTCCTCGTATTAAGGGAACGAAGGAGACGGTGGCACCTGAAGAACGAGACAGGGTCAGAGGAACCTCGACTCGCTGCCCAGCTGTGACACAGGAGCAAAAAGCAGTACAGTATATTTACATGGAGATAAAATCAGAACTGAAATTATAAAGCAGCCCTGTTTTGTTCATCTGGTCGGACTGATGTGCAGAGCACACACCCAGATCTTAACTAATATTTCAACACAAAATACTACAGTCATGCATTTTTTTTAAAGGCAGTGTTTAATAGTCATTAAAAACCTCCGTTTGAAATCAACTCTTAACAGGAAACCCAATCTTATCCAAACAGGAACTGCACCCTAAAAATAACTTGGGGTTGTGTACCTTGCTTATGGGACCAAAGGCTCACGCAGAGCTTGTTGTATATATTGAGGTTTCAGTGTCTGGATATGATGCACACAGATTCTTCTCATGCCCTATTGGACTTTGGGTCATCCATTATTTTAGACATGTGGACACAGTACCCATCGAAAGAGTAGAACAAATCCCAGAAGCCACCGTGGTGTCAGTGACAGATGTTTACAACGGGGTCATAAAATAGTGAAATCAGGAACATTCTCAGAGCATATCGCTTTCAGAAAACCCTAAATCTCCATGCTGGTCAGATGAACAATGGCCGTCTATGGCACAGGGAGGCATAGATGGAAAAAAAAAAGCTTCCTCAGTACTTTGCTAGATCGTAGTTTCTCCAGGGCTTTACACTGCGTCCTGCCGGAGCACGCTAATGTGGTCGTTTATTCATTTACTCAACAGAAATATGTCATATTTGTAAAGACATCTCAACAAACCGATCGTTCCATAAGGACCAGGTCGGTTTCTCCGTCTCCTCCTGCTATTACTGTGTCCCTGTCTACCCCCTGCCCGCTCTCGTGCACATCATGTCTCTAACAGGGTCTTCTTCTGTGTGGCGGTCTCACTCCCTCTCTCGCTGCTGTTTACACGTCTCTCTGGGTTTTTTTTTCTTTTCCATAGCACCATGCGCTGAAACTCTCCAAAACACAAGAGCCAGACAGAAACAGACTGAGGGCCAAGCGAGCACACGAGAGACGCAGCAGCTGAATCAAATCTAAACAAGAAGCCAGGCCACTGTTTACAGCACAGCATACAGTAGCGCTCCACCCCATTAGTGAGGCTGTTGTGACGCAGGCACTCAGGCTGAATTGGCCTGGCCTGATTGCATTAAGTGCAGTAAACAGCGGGTTCAAACAGGGTTAGCCTCTGTGCTGCTGCCAAACGTGGTGATGAAGTGTGCAATCACATTCTGGGGCAGCACATTAACTGTAACTCTGCACACTGTGCAGATGTAAATCAAGGTCCTTCTGAGGCATTCCAGCAAAAAGGAGGGAGGTGGTCTGTGTCTCAAGGAGTCTCGAGATACTAATAAAACCATCGACGGTCTCCCAAGATCAGTACTCAAAGAACAATTAAACACAAAAGTTTCAAAACTTACAATTTTTTAAATAAAGGGCAGTACAAATCAAAACTCTGCATCAGGAAGCACTGCTTGTGGAACGTCCCGTGTGTGTCCCACTGTGTTTGTGTTCGGCTTTGTGTTCATTCACACACTCTAGGAGTGTTACTGAGCTCAGACGCTGATGTCTGGGTGTGGAGGAGACTCCGGCTCCACATCTTCCCAAATCTGGTGGTTCAGTAGGTTGAGTTCAGTCAGGTCTTCGACTCTAACCTTGTGTTGATGGAGTTGGCTTTGTGCAGATCACAGGGGCGTCGTCATGCCGGATAGGGTTTAAAATCGGGATGATACACAAACAACGAGACAAACACGGAGTACAACTGTGTGCTTGGTAACAGTGTGGTCTATAAAGTGTAGTATACTGACTCATTCATGATCCCACTTCCTGTTGTGTCTCCTGTAATGTTTAAAAAGCTTTTACATTAGTCATGATTTCACGATGACTTTTGTCGTATTGTACATGATGACATTGAATTTATGCTGATTCTTTCTTCGGTATATAAACTGTTATCTTGTTTAAAGGTATAAAGGTATATGTTTATCATATGAAGCTTTATCGCTATGCCAGACAGAATCTTTTGCACACAGTTCCAAAATTTCTGTTACCAAAGCACCATGGACAAATTGTCACTATTTGAAATATATAAATGAACAGGCTTTGGTATTAAATTGAAATAATAAGAGACAGTGGATAGACATCTCTTGGCCTTTATCCAGTCTTCATTTTACCCAGTTTCAGTGAGTCTGTCCACACAAATGCTTGGCTGATAAGAACCTAACATGGTCTTCTGGTGCTGTAACTCCTCGTGTTAGCGGTAATGGCAGCAGTTAGTGAGTGTTTTCCGACACTGTGCTCAACTGAAGCGTTCCTGTTTAAAGAAACAATCATTAGTGTTTAATAAAAGTTTTTAAGAGCTTATTCTGAAATATTTTCTTTGGTAGCTTGTAGTGCGTTTCAGACATTAGATGGTCTGTATCTGAAGGAGAAAGACAGCCTGAAGAGTTTGAGGAAGGAGCTTGGGAGTGAATCACGCTTGTTAGCCGTCATAAAACCTTTAATGGATCCCGAGTGCTTTGTGTTTCTGCTCTACCGTGTTAGCGTCACTCTGATAGAGCTGCTCACGCTCTGGAACCTAGAATCTGATTCTCATAAGGTTGGAGCAGTCTTTTTTCAGTGTGTGGGTGTGTACGAGCTCATGTGCATGTGGTTGAATAATAGATGGTGTCTGTGTGGAGATGTCAGCTCCTCGGAGCAGTGCTGAGGCAGACGCGCAGGAAATGCAACCTGAATGTTCTTTCATCAGGCAGTATTCCGCTCTACGCGCAGTGTTACTGTATGCTATATAACAGTGCATCAATCAGCCGTAATAGTATGACCACCGACAGGAGAAGTGAATAACACTGATCACCAATTATACATCAGTAAACAGGATCATGATTCACCCATGAGGACTAAGTGTCCGATCCTACAAAAAAAGCCAATGCAGCACAACTCACTGAAAAAATGTAATACAGATCACAATAGAAAGGCACCAGAACACCCAGTACACCACAGTGCACAGTGCACAGGTCCAAGGCCACCGAGCCGGTCTCCACAGATCACAATCCGATCGAGCCCCATAGGATGTGCCTGACAAACAACTCCGATCCACACAACACCCACAGCACCCAAAGGATCCGCCAGAGTCCCTGCAGAGCCACAGAGGGCCCAGAGGCACAAGAGGAAAACAAACCTAGGTGATTATAATGTTAATGGATTTAATGTTATGATATTATCACTTTTATATGATTCATATGGTTTAGGGTACACACAAACTCACTAACCACTTTACTTCACTTTTACCACTTTATCCCCAATACAGGATTGAACCATGGTGTGACCAAAGGAAACTGGAGTAGTACCCAGAGGAAACACGCCAAGCATGGGGAGAACATGCAAACTCCACACACTCAGACCTGAGGTGGACATCAAACCCTGACCCTGGGTCCGGACCCTGTATACAGGATTAAAGCGGTGCAGATGATGAGTGAGTGATTGAAAGAGTCATAGAGCTGGAAAACAGGAAAAGTCACAGGACCAGTGTGGGAAACCTGTGGCCTATAATCGGTGGCATCAAGTTTGGAAATTGACATTAATTATAATTAGCATTTTGCAATTTGACCACTTGAAACTGATATTTGACCGCATGGTCATGGCTGTATCCACTCTGAACTAGATTTATTATTTTTTTTTATTCAATTAATTGAATGGATATTTCTGCTAATTGAAGAAAAAAAGGTATAAAAAGACAAGAGAGCCCTGTCCATGTGCATAAGCAAGCAGAAAGAGAAAACAGGACATCACTATGTTTCTGAAATAAAGCATGACTTCACCTGTCCATGCCAGGAGTTTTATTGATTTTTAGAAAGCTTTCATTTAATCTCGGCATTATTTTTCATGTCTATGGATTCCATGTCAATATTCTGCAGAACTCACTGACGTAACCAGATCGTAAAGTTACCTGACGGATAAGCTCCTGTGCATTTACTTTTACATTTCTTGCCTATGGAGGACGCCTTCATCAAGAACGACATGGATCTCACTCTTAAGAAATACCACTGATCATCATCTTGCCGTATCTCCATATTCATACAGGAACTGCACGAGTGCCAGGCGTCAGCTGTAATGAGGTCAAACTCAGCTTGCAGCTCACGACAGCGCTTGAGCGAATTGGGGGATGGGATAACAGAACACATTCACGGATATTAAGCATACGAGAAGTCGATCTGTCCTGGCACACGTGTTGGTGAGAGCTGTGTAGTCGGTTATATGAGACGCTTTAAGCTGCTATAGTGATGGGAATGTGACTGTGTTGTTAATATTAATGTCAATAAGGTCAGTGTCAGTGCAGAATGAAATAAAATCATTTAATTTATTATCAGACACAAAGAAAGAGCTAAATCCCCGGGGCAGTGAGTATTGAGGCCGGACGGATAATTGGATGTCTACGCTATGGGGGAACATGTTCAGAAATAACAACTGCGTGATATTTAGTGGCTGTTACTTTAGGAACAAGAACATTGTGTATACAGAAATAATAAATGTTTAAGCATGAATGAAGTTTTAATAAAAATAAAACTTGAGTGACCAGAATTAGAATCAGTTCATGCGCCAAATGTACAAGTGGACATGACTTTACGATCAGTGTTTGGGTGATGGCCATATATAATGATCAGCCATAACATAAACAACAAACCTAATATTGTCTCGCTCTCCTTTTGCCACAAAACAGCCCCGACTCATCAAGGCCTGGACTCCACTCGACCTCTGAAGGTGTATGTGGTATGTGGCACTAAGACATTAGCAGCAGGTGGTTTAACTTCTGAAAGTTGTGATGTGGAGCCTCCATGGATTGGACTTGTTTTTCCAGCACATCCCACAGATGTTCGATCGGATTGAGATCTGGAGAATCTGGAGGCCGGATCAATACCTCGAACTCTCAATCATATTTCTGAAACCGTTCCTGAACAATGTGTGCAGTGTGTCAGTGCACATTATCTTGCTGAAAGAGGACACTGCCATCAGGAAACACCCTCTCCATGATGGGCCGTAACCATCAGACCAGACGGACAGGCCTTCACACCCCTCGTGCATCAGTGAGCCTTGGACGGCCATCACCCAGTTTCTGGTTCACTAGTTCTCCTTCCGTGGAGAACTTTTGGTAGGTCTTGACCACTACAGACTGAGAACAGCCTACAGTTTTGGAGGGATGGCTCAGTGGTCTAGACATCACCATCTGTCCCTGGTCAGAGTCACTCAGATCATTACACTAGCCCATTTTTCCTGATTCCAGCACATCAACTGTGAGACCTGAGTGTTCACCTGCTGGCTAATACTGTATATCAGACCTCCTTATTCACGTCACCTGTCAGTGGGTTTAATATTGTGGCTGTGCTGGCTGTAGGATACACATGCTGATGGGTAAGTCTAGATAAATGCAATTAATACATTTATTAAAATAATTACAGATTTGTCTTTACAAGCTGTGTTTTAGAATAAAAACTTTGTAAATAAGTTTAGCTACATCAGAGGAAAATTTTGTATCTTTGTTATACTAATATAAAATTATAAATTCCATTTCGAAAAAGAAAAAAAAAAACAATAATGAACTTTGTATTTAGTAAGATTAACAATTGAAAAATAATTGGTCATTCTAAATTCTAAATATTTGTTTCATGCATTTAAATTAAGAAAGGAAAACTGCTAGCATTAATTATTGTAATAGTTTTGCGAAGCATTAAAGCACATTAAAAACAGTTGAAACTATGGTTATGGACTTATTTAACCATATTATTATTAATTATTTAATACTTGTTGTGTTTGAAGTGATTAAACATTATCCATCCATACTTATGGCTGAAGACTGTGGCGTTATATAGACTGTGACGTTATATAGTCTGTGGCGTTATATAGTCTGGGGCATTAGATAGACTGTGGTGTTATATAGACTGTGACGTTATATAGTCTGTGGCGTTATAGAGTCTGTGGCGTTAGATAGACTGTGGCGTTATAGAGTCTGTGGCGTTATATAGTCTGTGGCGTTATATAGTCTGTGGCGTTAGATAGACTGTGGCGTTATATAGTCTGTGGCATTAGATAGACTGTGGCGTTATATAGTCTGTGGCATTATATAGTCTGTGGCGTTAGATAGACTGTGGCGTTATATAGTCTGTGGCATTAGATAGACTGTGGCGTTATATAGTCTGTGGCATTAGATAGACTGTGGCGTTATATAGTCTGTGGCGTTATATAGACTGTGGTGTTATATAGTCTGTGGCGTTATAGAGTCTGTGGCGTTAGATAGACTGTGGCGTTATAGAGTCTGTGGCGTTATATAGTCTGTGGCGTTAGATAGACTGTGGCGTTATATAGTCTGTGGCATTAGATAGACTGTGGCGTTAGATAGACTGTGGTGTTATAGAGTCTGTGGCGTTAGATAGACTGTGGCGTTATATAGTCTGTGGCGTTATATAGTCTGTGGCGTTAGATAGACTGTGGCGTTATAGAGTCTGTGGCGTTATATAGTCTGTGGCGTTAGATAGACTGTGGCGTTATATAGTCTGTGGCATTAGATAGTCTGTGGCATTAGATAGACTGTGGCGTTATATAGTCTGTGGCGTTAGATAGACTGTGGCGTTAGATAGACTGTGGCGTTATATAGTCTGTGGCGTTATATAGTCTGTGGCGTTATATAGTCTGTGGCATTAGATAGACTGTGGCGTTATATAGTCTGTGGCATTAGATAGACTGTGGCGTTATATAGTCTGTGGCATTAGATAGTCTGTGGCGTTATATAGTCTGTGGCGTTATATAGTCTGTGGCATTAGATAGACTGTGGCGTTATATAGTCTGTGGCGTTATATAGACTGTGGCGTTATATAGTCTGTGGCGTTATATAGTCTGTGGCGTTATATAGTCTGTGGCGTTATATAGTCTGTGGCATTAGATAGACTGTGGCGTTATATAGTCTGTGGCATTAGATAGTCTGTGGCATTAGATAGACTGTGGCGTTATATAGTCTGTGGCATTAGATAGACTGTGGCGTTATATAGTCTGTGGCGTTATATAGTCTGTGGCGTTATATAGTCTGTGGCGTTATATAGTCTGTGGCATTAGATAGACTGTGGCGTTATATAGTCTGTGGCATTAGATAGACTGTGATGATATATAGTCTGTGGCGTTATATACATTTACATTTAGGCATTTGGCCGACGCTCTTATCCAGAGCGACTTACATAGATGAATTAATTGCCTGGTGTGTGTGTGTGTGTGCGCGTGTGTGTGTGCCCTGCGATATATTGGTGCCCTGTCCAGGATAGGCTCAAGGCCCCTCACACTGTCGTTAAAAAAACACCCTCATGTAACATATTGTTGAACATAAACTGGATTACTCCTCTTTTTCTCTCATCTGGTAACTAGTCCACTCTGCTAAAGTTTATTTGACATATTTATTACCCAAACTGGGCCATTTACTGAGTTCTATACACGCGTGTAGTGATATAGAATAATAGTTAATGACTGTTTATGTCGGCTCGGTTTGTTCAGGTTTTGGACTTTTATTTTGAAAATGGCGTCTCGGCCCCATTATTCGGCATTAACGCAGTGTGTTATTCAATTTTGCTCGGTAGAGCGTTTAGCTATTTATTTGTCATGTGGCTATATGCTTATAAAATACTGACCTTATATTGACACATATTATTTATAACCCTCGAATACCGCACATGTCAAATTATTAAATTATATTAGTTATCGAGTGTCACCGGTTGTTTCCGCCGCTCTGTTGCTGAGGGGATGCTGGGTGAACTGTAGTGCTTTACTGCCCCCTACTGGCATGGCGCAGTGTCGCTGCTAGCACACACACACATTTCAGCTTATTTCTCCTTGTATCAGTGCATTATAGACTCTAAGTTACTGTGGAACAGAGTGGAGAGTGTATCGTCTGTTCTGTCTGTAAATCATGTTTGGATTGGAGTAGTGCAGCGGGTGGTGCAGGTGGAACATCAGGAGATGCAGCGGGTGGTGGTGGTGGTGCAGCGGGTGGTGCAGCGGGTGGTGGTGGTGGTGCAGCGGGTGGTGGTGGTGGTGCAGCGGGTGGTGGTGGTGGTGCAGCGGGTGGTGGTGGTGGTGCAGCGGGTGGTGGTGGTGGTGCAGCGGGGTGGTGGTGGTGGTGCAGCGGGTGGTGGCAGGGCTGCTGTTCGGGTGCAGGGTTTCCTCCCACATCAATAACATTCTGGTGTGTGGTTTGTCTGCTCCATCCTGTCTTTGGATTCCCGCCTCAGTAATGTCATGGTCCACTAAAACATACTGACCGCACATTAGCATCAGTCCTCCGCGTCTGTCGCGACCCTGGTACAGATCTGTAGAGGAGCGAACACCAGGTGTAGAGCACTCCATAACCTCCCATCAGTGTGAACACTGGGTGCAGATCTGGTGGTTTATCATCAACTTGATCCTCATCAAACCATTCGAGAGAGAGAGTGGACAACAATTTAACAACATGAATGTTGTGAAGAGGGCGGCACGGGTGTAGTGGTTAGCACTCTCGCCTTGCACCGCCATGATCTGGGCTCGATTCCCATCTCTGTGTGTGCATGGAGTTTACATGTTCTCCCTGCGCTTGGTGGGTTTCCTCCCACAGTCCAAAGATATGTAGGTTAGGCTAATTGGCGTTCCCAAATTACCCGTAGTGTGTGTGTGCGCCCTGAGTTGGATTGGCTCCCTGTCCACAGTGTACTAAGTCCTAAGTCTCCTGGGATAGGCTCCAGGCCCCCGCGACCCTGAATACAGGATAATGCGGTATAGAAGATGAGTGAGTGAATGTCGTGAAGGTTTTCACATTAGTCATTCTGCTCTTACCTAAAGTCATTCACAGGACTTAACACCAGCTCTCATTTTTATAAACATTCCACAACTTTCGGAGAAAATACTTGCGTTTGCGAGAGTATAGCTTCTTCTTCTTCTTTTGACTTTACTAAATGATATTACAGTAACTGCCCATAGACATTTTAGTTAGTGTCTAATACTCCAGGACCTTTAAATAAATCTGATTGATAGTCTGGCCATGATTCAGCTCTACCAGCGGGTGGGAATGTGTGAGACTTGAATAGAATACGCTTTACACACGCGAGACTGCGTGAAGACAAAAACAGAAACGCGTACACAAGGTTTTCTGATTTTATTACAAAGACAGAGTTAGGATCCAACAGTACATCAGGGTTTTGTGTTACTCCAAAGACTACAGAGCATCATCGATCAAAAACACTCCTCTATACAAGTCTAAAACACTAGTGTTTACTGTAGCACCATTTCTTTGAGATGTCCGTAAGGTCCTTGGCTCATGTATAACTAGAGTAAGGTCACTATCAAAGAGCGCACACGTCAACACGAACATTATTCTCGTCTATCGTAAAGCAGAACTCGACAAACATCGCCGTGAGAAAGGGGGCACTACGTCTAGTCTTTGACTAAAAACCTGGTCGGAATGTTAACATCATTCCGAGGGAAATCCCGGTCTATCTCTCTGTGCAGTAATGTTCCTGAAGTCTGGGGAATATTACAGCTATCTACAGTACAGTAAAATTCTTCAGTACAAAAATATATTACAAATCTCCAGGCGTATTTACATGGGCACTTTCTCAACAAATACATCTATAGGATTTCTATAAAGCTAGTGAGGAAAGTTGTGGACAAAGCGAGAGCGATTCGATTGGACTTTATAGTGGTGTTTTAAAAAAAAGAAAGAAAGGAAAAGAAGCGTTTCAAAGTCTAGCACCAGTCAGAGTCAGATATTGTGCAACTTCTTCCTCTTCATAGATTCAAAACACGGATAAAATTTCAGGCATAAAAACAGAACAGTAATAAGAGTTTGAAATCCTGCGTGTTCAGAGCCGCGGGTCCCCTCGCGTAGGGAAACATCAGCAGGCGGAGGATTCTCCACGGCTCCTAGAAGAACATCCTGAAAACACACACACACACAAACGGACATTCATCAGCGGGACAGACGGACACGCCTCTGTGCTCGGTACCTGCAGCTTTGTCCCAAGACTACAGAGGGCGCCCCACACTGTACGCTGGCAAAATAAATGGATACGCCGAATCAAAATCCAGGTATTTGTGCCTAAATTTTAATATTAATGAAAACAGTTTCAACATCATAAAAAAAATTGTAAATAAAAACATTCAGATGTTCATTTATCAGCGTAGAACAAAACCGAAGCTGCGTGTAAGACTGTGTGGCAGAATAAATCACGTGTAGCGTTCACCGGGGAACTCACTGGGGAACGTTTCTGCAGCTCAGGGTTTTGTTATTCAGCTGCCAAGTGAAGCTGGTGTAGCTCTCTGCAGCGCTCCTCGTGTTTCTGAATAAACACGGATTATTGCAGCGCTGCGGATCGAAACAGCGGAGAAAAGCACCGAATAAACAGGGACGTTCGCGTGAGCTTTTAGCGCTAACGTGGAGTGAATGGCTTGAAGAAGCCTCATGGGTTGCCAGGTTTCCTCACCTAACTAAAGGTCAAAAAGGCAACCGAAAAGATTTTCTCAGTGACTTCAGGGAAAGAAGTTACGAGCAGTTCTATTACTGCAATATGTGGAGATTATACACAAAATGTAATTCAATTTCAATTCAATTTTATTTGTATAGCGCTTTTAACAATCGTCATTGTCACAAAGCAGCTTCACGCCATCAAAAGAATTATTGAAGTGTGTACGAGATGTGAATCAGAATGATCAGATCGTCCCTGATGAACGAGCCGAGGGTGATGATGCTGAGGGAAAAACTCCCCGAGATGGTAATAGGAAGAAACCTTGAGAGGAACCAGACTGAACAGGGAACCCATCCTCATCTGGGTGATAACGGATAGCAGGGATTGATCTTCATTTATACAGTGTGTTAGGAGGCTGGAAGTTCAGTATAACACGAGATGTTCATTGATATCCATATTAATTGATATAATTAACATGCAGTCCAGGTAGTTATTGGAGGCTCAGGTAGACTCGTAGGAAACTCCAGTCCTGAACGCTTGAACAACTGCAGCCATCCACAAAAACTGGCAACCCTGAAATGAACACTGTATGAACGCTTTCACTATAAAAGCTCCGGTGTACGCTATCGCTATCGTACTCGTCTACGTCATGTTTACTGTTACTTGGGTTTAGTGTGTAACCAAAGACAATGTGTGTAAGCACACTGGTGGACGTGTACTGGTCCAGTGAAGCCCGATTCTGCTCCCATTATAGAGATGGAGTGTAGGGAATGTGTTCTCCGTGCACAGACACACATCTCATCACACACCTTGATTCTGGAAGCGCAGCATGTGTGTGTGTGTGTGTGTGTCTCACCTGTAGATGTTCGGGTCCAGTAGCACGGCGGTATCCTGAGGCAGCTGGGACAGATGTACCACTTTGGTCTTCATTTGTGGTCGGTCGCTCTCGCTCACCCACGAGTCCGGGAGGCTGAGACGCGCGCACACACACACACACACACACACACACACACAATCATCTGACTGGAACACATGCTTCCTCAGACAGAACATCGAGTGTGTGTGAGACGCAGACATGTCCGCGCTCGTGTCTACACTGCAGTGTAGTGAACTGGACTCACATGTCCTCTGGAGTCCAGTGGAGCAGCACCTTCACCTTCCCCGAATCCTCCTTTCGTCTTGCAATGACCTGTTCTCACACACACACACTTATCGTTATTATTTCTAAACAAATTTGGTGAATAATTCACTCCTACACACGGGATGGAAATGTGTGAATAGTTTAGAGAGCGCCACCTGTCGGATTATAAAGAAGCAGCGTTTAATGTCATACTGAAGTTCTAGGCGTTTGAGGCCTCGAATGCCTCCAGAGTCTGGCACAGCGAGTGCGCGAGTGGAGCTGCTGTGAGAGATTTTAACACACACGATTCTATACTCATTAGCGCTCGCGGTGTTAGCGGAGACTGGTGGTAAATGTGTGTAATGAGTGTTTGAGACTAAAAATTTGCTCACGAAAAAGGAAGATCAGATGCTTTTCACATGAGTCTTGATAATGTAAAGCTTATAAACAACAAATAATGTAACTAAAACCAGCCTTAGTAACACTACTTTTACTTCTTCGTGGACTTTGTGAACTCGTAATAATGATGAATAATAAGGAGGAGTTTAAAGTGGTGACGTGGTGGTGCACGTGGTGTCTGGGTCACTTCCTGCAGTCGCATCAGTTCGGGACGTTCGACTGGAACCAGACCAAAACTGGGTCACGTAGACGACTTGAAATGTGACCCGAACTCTCATGAGGGACTTGAAGCAGCTGAGAAACGCCATGTTTAAGAGAATCTCATCCCACTGACACCAGAATTATTAATTTCCTCAAATATTCTCGTCCCAGCTAGAGGACATTTCCTCATGTACGTAATAGACAGTGTGTGTGTGTGTGTGTGTGTGTGTTCAGACTCACCGTGCTGTGAAACACCACACTGTGGCCTTTGCCCTGGCTCTCAATGTGGGTTGCCAGATTGAGACAGATGGCACGATGACGGATGGCGTCCATGGTCTGTGCGTCAAAGAAGTCGTGCGGTCGAGCTGGAACAGGTAGTTTGGGTTATGAGAAGAGAAGATAAACGCTTAAACAACAACAACAAACAGAGTGGGCACGTACGCAAGGACCTCCTGCATTTGTTCTTCAGCTTCCTGCGCTTGTTGATGCCCGCTTTGGAAGGCGACTCCTCCTTGAGCTTGGCCTGGCTGGACAGCTTGGATGAATTCTGCGAGCTGAAGTGCGTGGGGACGTGACGTGCGAGTCCTCCCTGAGAGGCAAACGTGGCATTGCACCCACCCACTACACACTGCACACACAAGGGAGGATGAACAGACACCGGATGAAGGAACGGACGAACACAAAGCCGAGTGTAAAAGAGTGACGCTCTCGGTACACAGGGTTCTCCTGGCGTGTGGATGCGAGTACAGGAGATGAAGACATCGTACCTTGAAGGGTTTATCTCCACTGTGGGACAGCATGTGTCTCTGGAGCCAGCTCTGGCTGGTGGAGGGTGTGTTGTACACCTTACAGCCCTTCCACAGACACACAAACACCTACAGAGAAACACACACACCGTCAACACAGCTCTGGGAAATGTGAGTGAAGTCGAGACTTTCAGCTTTAATTCATGGAGTTTGGCAAAAGTGTGGGATTAACCATTGAGGAATTATAGCCACATACACACACACACTTTGGTGGCTCATAAATAATGGAACAGCCTATAACATAAGGATTGCCTTTAATGTTTGGATAAAATCTTTCAGTCGTCAGTGTGTATCTGAAGTCTGGAGCCCGTGATCATGACCAGGTGCTGAGTTTCGTCCCTCGAGACACTTTGCCAGGTCTTTACTGCAGCTGCCTCCACCTGCTGCTGGTTTCCGGGTCTTTCTGCCTTCAGTCTGGTCTTCAGTAAGTCAAACACTCGCTCTATTGGGGTTGAGATCAGGTGACTGACTGGACCAGTGAAGAACATCTAATGGAACATCTACCAAACCCAAATGTAACACTCAGAACCTCCTCCAGGCGTTTTAGCTGTAACGAGGACACACCAGCCACTTGTTCCATTATTTATGAGCATCCAGTGCGCGCGTGTGTATGTGGCTGTGATTCCTAAATAATTAATTAAAAAGATAAAAAATCATAAAAAGTCTGTATGACTAAGGTGAAATTTTTTTAAATAATCAAACCCTTTAAAAAGTTACATCACAGTTATGAATTTGTACATAATATTTACCACAATCTGTTCTTTATTGCCCCAGGTATCTGTACTCTTGGTAAAGCACATCTTTCTATGGGGCTGCTGATACAGCGGTCATGTGGCACAGTGTGTGTGTGTGTGTGTGTGTGTGTGAGACTGACCCCTCCACGCTGACCATCGACGTGGACCGAGCGGATGTGCTCTGCCAGGTCCGGGCTGCTGGTGAAGAGCAGAGGGCATTGATCCCAACAGCAGGGATACGAGGAGCCTTTGGTCGACGCCGGAGCTGCTCCCCCGTGTCCGTTCATCATGGCCGGCGTGGAGCGTCCACTGGATGCGGTGCTCTCCATGTCCATCAGGGTGCTGCTGATGCTGAAACACAACAGCTGATTCAGTCCCGACTCACAACCTCGCTGTGATTATTTACTGTTTGACAAACATAACAAAAAAACAGACGAGTCACTTTGAATCCTGGAACCAACTCGCCAACAATACAGTGATTTAGTCGTAGCCATTTCCCACCCGCCCGTCATTAGGCCATCACGTGTCGTTCCGTGACACCAGGGAAGCACATGGACCTCCGGGAGCGGCGTAACACTCTGAGAGACACTCTGATTGTGTGAGTCTACAGCATCACACGGGGTTCAAACTTGCGATGTCTGGATGACAGGGTGAGCTCATTACCGCTGCACAACTTGGGCACCTGATACCAAGATAGCAATTAATTTGCCTGTAGAACACGTGATGTCGTGTGAACACACAGAGCAACGTTTTACCAGCTCTGGGTAAACATTATTGGAGTCAGTGACCACATACTCGAACCGCCACACAAAAAGATCTGCATCATGTAGCTGAAATAATTTTCCCTGTCTCTAATAACAAGCATTCACACCTCATTCACGCGGAAACCAGGACTCACACAAGGTGGTTTAGCAAGGGTGTTAATACTTCCTGCACTCTCACATTGATGGAGTCCAATCCCAGTTTAACTGGATCTGTAAAAAGTGCAAAGTTGGACCGTGATGGTGCGGAGCAGATCTGCTGGAGTGGCAAACCTCAGTGCGGCGCACATAA
Source organism: Channallabes apus (assembly GCA_030522415.1). Taxonomy (NCBI): domain Eukaryota; kingdom Metazoa; phylum Chordata; class Actinopteri; order Siluriformes; family Clariidae; genus Channallabes; species Channallabes apus. The sequence continues at coordinate 33,179,341 of CM060114.1, forward strand.
AGACGATGCCTGGACATGGGAGGGGTGGGGCATGGTGATGAGGTCCAGCCCGTGTACACTGAGCAATAAATCAGGCTGGTCCAATGAGCGGGAGGGTTCAGCCTCATACCGGACACAAAAGAGCGTCTTCTGATATTTGGCCTTTGTAGAATTTTGCAAAAAAAAAAAAAAAAAAAAACACCCCAATCACCTGGATGTTACGCGAGGTCACCTGACGCACTGTGTTGTAACAGTTACCCCTCAGCCATAGGAGTGCTCGCCATTTTATATGAATCTAGAGAACAAATATTTAAATCAACAGTTCAGGCATTTAAGTGGCACCGAAATGAGGCACCGAAATGAGGCGCCGAAATTCGCGCTCTGTTTCGGTCCGGTACATACTGGTTCTATAGGTGCCGTATTAGCACCGGTTTTCGGTACCCAACCCTAGTGAAGAGCCAACCCTTATTCTCTCTCTCACACACACACACACACATCCACCCCTCTGTGTGTGTGTGTGTAAGATCCCTATACAATAGATAGAGATACCGCTCACCCGAAACTTCCCACAGGGTTTATAAAGACCATAGGGGCTTCAGTCCCCCCCCCCCCACACACACACCAACTGAAGCTTAAAGTTCAGTCTGAGCACTACACAGGAACTTCTCATCTCATCTCATTAACACACACATCTAACAGATATGAATTATCGTTAACGTGACGAGTGATAACACAGGGAGCACTACACACACACACACACCATAATTAAGCAGTTACATGCACAATATCAGATTTGTGAAAGCCACTTGATCAGGAGTGTGAGAGACTACTGTGTGTGTGTGTTTACAAAGGAAAAGGGCAAGGGGTAGCTCAGTGGTTAAGGCATTGGACTACGGTTCAATCCCAGGTTCAAACCCCACAACCACCAAGTTGCCACTGTTGGGCCCTTGAGCAAGACCCTTAACCCTCAACTGCTCAGATGTGTAATGAGATAAAAATGTAAGTCGCTCTGGATAAGAGCATCTGCCAAATGACTAAATGAATAAAGCTGCATCTTGCTAGAGTAATGTCAGACTTCAATAAGCTAGAACTAATTACATCTCACTAATGAATATGTCTAATTTCTGCACGTTGATGGTGGGTATACTGGTTATACTGGATATACGGGGTATACTGGTTATACTGGATATACTGGTTATACTGGATATACTGGTTATACGGGGTTTACTGGTTATACTGGATATACTGGTTATACGGGGTTTACTGGTTATACTGGATATACTGGTTATACGGGGTTTACTGGTTATATTGGGTATAGAAATAACTATTGGAATATAAAAAACACTGATCATAAATCAACATCTTTGTTAAACACTGAGGGTCGGCCTCGGCTGGGGCGTTCGACACCGACGTCCTGAAGGGGAAAACCCCAAGACTGAGCAGGTGACTGCGTGTGTGTGTGTGTAAACTAGTAGAAAATCTAAACCGCATGTCACACACTGTGGAGGAACTGGAGGAAACGCTTTATATGTGCTGGACTGGCACTTCACATAGACCATAAGTATGCGGACACCTGATAACCACACTCCTCTCCTACGTGCTGATGATTCAGTGGAGTTCCGTCAGGGCTCTGAGCAGGACACACCAGTTCCTCCACTCACACACACACACACACATTAACACACCGTGTCTCCATGGAGCTGGACTTCTGGATCTGTGTGTTATATGAAGTGTGTGTGTGTGTGTGTGTTTTATATGAAGTGTGTGTGTTTTATATGAAGTGTGTGTGTTTTATGAAGTGTGTGTGTGTTTTATGAAGTGTGTGTGTGTTTTATGAAGTGTGTGTGTGTTTTATATGAAGTGTGTGTGTGTTTTATATGAAGTGTGTGTGTGTGTTTTATATGAAGTGTGTGTGTGTGTTTTATATGAAGTGTGTGTGTTTTATATGAAGTGTGTGTGTTTTATATGAAGTGTGTGTGTTTTATGAAGTGTGTGTGTTTTATGAAGTGTGTGTGTTTTATGAAGTGTGTGTGTGTTTTATGAAGTGTGTGTGTGTTTTATATGAAGTGTGTGTGTGTTTTATATGAAGTGTGTGTGTGTTTTATATGAAGTGTGTGTGTGTGTGTTTTATATGAAGTGTGTGTTTTATATGAAGTGTGTGTGTTTTATATGAAGTGTGTGTGTTTTATATGAAGTGTGTGTGTGTGTTTTATATGAAGTGTGTGTGTGTGTTTTATATGAAGTGTGTGTGTGTGTTTTATATGAAGTGTGTGTGTGTGTTTTATATGAAGTGTGTGTGTGTGTTTTATATGAAGTGTGTGTGTGTGTTTTATATGAAGTGTGTGTGTGTGTTTTATATGAAGTGTGTGTGTGTGTTTTATATGAAGTGTGTGTGTGTGTGTTATATGAAGTGTGTGTGTGTGTGTTTTATATGAAGTGTGTGTGTGTGTGTTTTATATGAAGTGTGTGTGTGTGTGTTTTATATGAAGTGTGTGTGTGTGTGTTTTATGGTGTGTGTGTGTGTTTTATGAAGTGTGTGTGTTTTATGAAGTGTGTGTGTGTTTTATGAAGTGTGTGTGTGTTTTATGAAGTGTGTGTGTGTTTTATGAAGTGTGTGTGTGTGTGTTTTATGAAGTGTGTGTGTGTGTGTGTTTTATGAAGTGTGTGTGTGTGTGTGTTTTATGAAGTGTGTGTGTGTGTGTGTTTTATGAAGTGTGTGTGTGTGTGTGTTTTATGAAGTGTGTGTGTGTGTGTGTTTTATGAAGTGTGTGTGTGTGTGTGTTTTATGAAGTGTGTGTGTGTGTGTGTTTTATGAAGTGTGTGTGTGTGTTTTATATGAAGTGTGTGTGTGTGTTTTATATGAAGTGTGTGTGTGTGTTTTATATGAAGTGTGTGTGTGTGTTTTATATGAAGTGTGTGTGTGTGTTTTATATGAAGTGTGTGTGTGTGTTTTATATGAAGTGTGTGTGTGTGTTTTATATGAAGTGTGTGTGTGTGTTTTATATGAAGTGTGTGTGTGTGTGTTTTATATGAAGTGTGTGTGTGTGTGTTTTATATGAAGTGTGTGTGTGTGTGTTTTATATGAAGTGTGTGTGTGTGTGTTTTATGGTGTGTGTGTGTGTGTTTTATGGTGTGTGTGTGTGTGTTTTATGGTGTGTGTGTGTGTTTTATGGTGTGTGTGTGTGTTTTATGAAGTGTGTGTGTGTTTTATGAAGTGTGTGTGTGTTTTATGAAGTGTGTGTGTGTTTTATGAAGTGTGTGTGTGTGTGTTTTATGAAGTGTGTGTGTGTTTTATGAAGTGTGTGTGTGTGTGTTTTATGAAGTGTGTGTGTGTGTGTGTTTTATGAAGTGTGTGTGTGTGTGTGTTTTATGAAGTGTGTGTGTGTGTGTGTTTTATGAAGTGTGTGTGTGTGTGTGTGTTTTATGAAGTGTGTGTGTGTGTGTGTTTTATGAAGTGTGTGTGTGTGTGTGTTTTATGAAGTGTGTGTGTGTGTGTGTTTTATGAAGTGTGTGTGTGTGTGTGTTTTATGAAGTGTGTGTGTGTGTGTGTTTTATGAAGTGTGTGTGTGTGTGTGTGTTTTATGAAGTGTGTGTGTGTGTGTGTGTTTTATGAAGTGTGTGTGTGTGTGTGTGTTTTATGAAGTGTGTGTGTGTGTTTTATGAAGTGTGTGTGTGTGTGTGTTTTATGAAGTGTGTGTGTGTGTGTGTTTTATGAAGTGTGTGTGTGTGTGTGTGTTTTATGAAGTGTGTGTGTGTGTGTGTGTTTTATGAAGTGTGTGTGTGTGTGTGTGTTTTATGAAGTGTGTGTGTGTGTGTGTGTTTTATGAAGTGTGTGTGTGTGTGTTTTATGAAGTGTGTGTGTGTGTGTTTTATGAAGTGTGTGTGTGTGTTTTATGAAGTGTGTGTGTGTGTTTTATGAAGTGTGTGTGTGTGTTTTATGAAGTGTGTGTGTGTGTTTTATGAAGTGTGTGTGTTTTATGAAGTGTGTGTGTTTTATGAAGTGTGTGTGTTTTATGAAGTGTGTGTGTGTGTGTTTTATGAAGTGTGTGTGTGTGTGTTTTATGAAGTGTGTGTGTGTGTGTTTTATGAAGTGTGTGTGTGTGTTTTATGAAGTGTGTGTGTGTGTTTTATGAAGTGTGTGTGTGTGTTTTATGAAGTGTGTGTGTGTGTTTTATGAAGTGTGTGTGTTTTATGAAGTGTGTGTGTGTGTGTGTTTTATGAAGTGTGTGTGTGTGTGTTTTATGAAGTGTGTGTGTGTGTGTGTTTTATGAAGTGTGTGTGTGTGTGTTTTATGAAGTGTGTGTGTGTGTGTGTTTTATGAAGTGTGTGTGTGTGTTCTTATAGACGAAAATAAAAATAATCCTAGATTTTTATTTAATACCGTAGCCAAATTAACCAGAAATAAGACCACTACAGAAATCTCCACAACAACATCATGCAATAGTGAGGACTTCATGAACTTTTTTAATAATAAAATTGTAAATATCAGGCATAAAATTGAGGCTTTGAAACCGAACAATGTAATTGATACAGATGTTAACCTAGCCATGTCAGATTCAAACCTAGAATACTTTACTCCCCTTGAAGAGAATGAAATAATTTCACTCATCTCTTCTGCAAATTCATCAACCTGTATATTAGATCCTATACCGACACATTTTCTTAAACAGATAGTACCAGTAATAACAGAACCGCTGTTGAGAATAATTAATTCCTCACTCAGCATTGGTTATGTTCCAAAATCCTTTAAATTAGCAGTTATCAAACCAATAATTAAGAAACCTGACCTCGACCCCTGTCAGCTGTCCAATTACAGGCCAATATCAAACCTCCCCTTTATCTCTAAGATTCTGGAAAAGATAGTAGCGGAGCAGCTATGCTCATATCTACATAGAAATGGCATACATGAACTGTATCAGTCAGGATTTAGGCCTCATCACAGCACAGAAACAGCACTCGTTAAAGTAGTAAATGACCTCCTATTGGCCTCTGATCAGGGTTGTGTAACTATGCTTGTATTACTCGACCTCAGTGCAGCTTTTGACACTATTGATCATGCTATTCTTCTTCACAGATTAGAAAATGTAGTAGGAATTAAGGGTACAGCCCTCTCCTGGCTCAGATCCTATTTGACCGATCGTTATCAGTATGTAAACTTAAATGGTGATTATTCTGCATGTTCTCTAGAGGAGTTTGGCGTTCCGCAGGGTTCAGTTTTAGGCCCACTGCTTTTCTCCATTTACATGCTTCCTCTGGGCAACATAATCCGTAAGCATGGTATTAGTTTTCATTGTTATGCTGACGACACACAGCTATACGTCTCAACAAAACCTGATGAGAAAAACCATCTTACTAAAGTTGAGCAATGTGTGCAGGACATAAGAAATTGGATGCTAATTAACTTCCTTCTGCTTAATCCGGATAAGACAGAAGTTCTAGTCATAGGACCGCATACAGCTAGAAGTAAAATCTTAGATCACACTGTAACTTTAGATGGCCTTTCTGTTCCATCAAGTGCAACAGTAAAAGACCTCGGCGTGATTATAGATTCCAGCCTTTCATTTGAAGCTCATGTAGATAATATCACCAGGATAGCATTCATTCACCTCAGAAATATTGCCAAGATAAGAAATATATTGTCGCTTAACGATGCAGAAAAACTAGTTCATGCTTTTATCACTTCTAGGTTGGACTATTGTAATGCCTTACTGTCTGGTTGTTCAGTTAGGTGCATAAACAAGCTTCAGCTAGTTCAGAATGCAGCAACGAGAGTGCTCACTAGAACCAGAAGATATGAGCACATCACCCCTATCCTATCTTCACTACATTGGCTCCCTGTGAAATTTCGCATTGATTTTAAAATACTACTCTTGACATATAACGCATTAAATGGTCTTGCGCCGCCGTATCTGAGCGAACTGCTAGTGTCTTACGATCCGCCACGCCTACTTCGATCAAAGGATGCAGGCTGCTTGTCAATACCGCGTATTATGAAAACTACAGCTGGGGGCAGAGCTTTTTCTTACAAAGACCCAAAATTATGGAATAGTCTTCCAAATAGTGTTCGGGACTCAGACACAGTCTCAGTGTTTAAGTCTAGGCTAAAAACCTATTTATTTAGCCAAGCATTTTTATAAATAGATTTGTCTTAGGTAAAGGAGCAGATCTGGGGGACTCATGGACGTAGAGTATTATGGTGAACTGGTATGTTTAGATGCTGTCTTCCTCAGTCTCATTTGATCACTCAGGTTTGTTGACGGTGAGGTGATTGTTTGCTTTACATCTCAGTTCCCCCTCATGTTTGTGTTTCCTTCTGGCCCTCCTTTTTAGTTATGCTGTCATAGTTAGTCCTGCCGGAGTCCCTGCTTGCACGCTACAGTAAATATACATTCACATTATACATTATGTGACTGTGACCATACCTAATTGCAATCTCTCCTCCTCTTCTCTCTCTCCCCCTCTTTCTCTTTCCTCTCTCCCCCTGTCTCCCCCTTTCACTCTTTCTCTCTCTCTCTCTGTCGAGCTACACATGTCATCCCTGAGCTGCCAGTGATCCAGACTCCCTCTGCCCTCCGGACCTGTCTGATCCATCCTGGTGCCCCGTTTCTGGTTCGCATGGATGCCCCGTGTGTCTCTTTAGGATGCGTCTGGTGTCTGGGGATGATTCCCTCTACCTAGAAGACGGTTCTGGCCTCGACTGGTGTTAGCAACTGTTTCTCTGAGGACTTGACAATTCGATAGTTCAGGACTGGAACTTTCTACAAGTCTATCTGAGTCTCCAATAACTACATGGACTCCATTTTAACATCAATTAACATCAACTATTATAGCTGAACTGCCTGCCACCTAACACGCTGTATAAATGCAGATCATTCCCTGCTATCTGTTTCACCCAGATGAGGATGGGTTCCCTGTCGAGTCTGGTTCCTCTCAAGGTTTCTTCCTATTACCATCTCAGGGAGTTTTTCCTTGCCACTGTCGCCCTCGGGCTTGCTCACCAGGGACAATCTGACCATTTAGATTCATACACATTCACATTCCATACAAACTTAAATAATTCTTTTGATTGTGTAAAGCTGTTTTGAGACAATGTCAATTGTTAAAAGCGCTATACAAATAAAACTGAATTGAATTATGAAGTGTGTGTGCGTTGTTGTTATTATTAAGTGTGTGTGTGCGTTGTTGTTATTATTAAGTGTGTGTGTTCTTGTTATTAAGTGTGTGTGTTCTTGTTATTAAGTGTGTGTTCTTGTTATTAAGTGTGTGTTCTTGTTATTAAGTGTGTGTTCTTGTTATTAAGTGTGTGTTCTTGTTATTAAGTGTGTGTTGTTGTTATTAAGTGTGTGTTGTTGTTATTAAGTGTGTGTTGTTGTTATTAAGTGTGTGTTGTTGTTATTAAGTGTGTGTTGTTGTTATTAAGTGTGTGTTGTTGTTATTAAGTGTGTGTTGTTGTTATTAAGTGTGTGTTGTTGTTATTAAGTGTGTGTTGTTGTTATTAAGTGTGTGTTGTTGTTATTAAGTGTGTGTTGTTGTTATTAAGTGTGTGTTGTTGTTATTAAGTGTGTGTGTGTTGTTATTAAGTGTGTGTGTGTTGTTATTAAGTGTGTGTGTGTTGTTGTTATTAAGTGTGTGTGTGTGTTGTTGTTATTAAGTGTGTGTGTGTTGTTGTTATTAAGTGTGTGTGTGTTGTTGTTATTAAGTGTGTGTGTGTGTGTGTGTGTGTGAGGACCGACCTGTCCTCGGAGTCGATGCGGCTGAGCGGTTCCCCGTCCGATGATGATGACACCTCCAGACTGGCCCTGCGCTTGATGTCGGTACCGGGTTTGTCGTCGCCTTTCCTCGCGGCGCAGTGGAGCGGTGAGGACACGCTGCTCTCCTCCTCCTCCCTTTGTTCTGGCCTGAGCTCCCCCGGGCCGGCCGCTGCCGCTGCGCTCCCCGCGCCGTCTCTCTGCGCCGCTGCGCCGGGCTCCGTGTCCATCTCCTTCTCCTCGTCCTCCGGCCGGTCGCCGCTCTGCCCCGCTACGTCTCCGGACGGTGTTTCCTCAGCAGCGATGCGCGTCTCCTCGCCGCTCTCGTCCATCTTAACCGGTTCCTGCTCCGCAGCGCGCAGGCCCTCGGGGCTCGCCGTGCCGCCCTGCTCCTCTCCGGGGCTCGGGGAGTCCTGCTCGGAGCTCTCGGAGGCCATCAGGAACCACAAACAGACCGCGTCGTGTGTAAACTCAGCGCGGTAAAGTTTCTCGCGTTAAAGCCGAGAGAGACAGACAGGCAGAGAGAGAGAGAGAAAGGAAATCGCTTCTGTTCCAGGCGAGCGCACGGATGGACGTCGGGGGCGGGGCCACAGCTGTGACGTGAGCTTCCGTGCCTCCACGTGGTGGTAGCGCTGCCCTTACGCACACAGCGGAGTCGGGATTCTTCCGACTTCCCACTAAGAAGGACCCATCTGAACGACCCTGTAAGTCGGAATTCCTGCATTCGGAAAAAAAAATTATTTTCCGAGTTGCGATTTAGTGACGTCAAGAAATCATGGCGACGAACATCTATTTTAACCTTTATTTGCAAATGCAACATTAAATATGTTAATCCTGTTAATATAAAACCTGGTCCTTGGCCATCAGGTGTATGATGGTTTCTTTCTAAAACAGTAACAAGTTCCACATTAAATGCTTCATGCGGTAGTGAACACTACGACCTAAAATAACACGAGTTAGAGTTTGTATTGCAAAATATAGATTGCTCCTTTGATAACTGTTGTGCTAATCAACTTTCTGTAAGATTTCTTGTCATTAACCTGCACTATTTATACATTTTCATCACAATTAGCATTGAATCATCATCAGATCCACCTTAAAGATTAAAATCACACTTTTTATGCACTGTTTGTAGAGAGACTAACCCCTGTTTAGAATCAGGATTATAGATTTAATAAGTGACTTTGTGCTCATGCTGTACAGTATAACTGTTTATTTTTCATGCTTCTGAGCAGCCATGTTGAAATGACGTCACTTACTGCGTTCGGAGTTGATGACACAGTTCCGTGTAGGAATTCCGACTTGATGGCGCGTTTCCTTTTGGTTTTAAAGGGCAGAAGATAGGAATTACGAGTTACAGCGTTCAGTCGAACGCAGCACTTGATGCCTTAGCGTCGCTTTCATTTTAACATGTAGGCCTGGACTCAGTGTAGGTTATTACAGTCTCACAGAAAGCTGTAATACACCAAGAACGTGCTGAACAATGTTTATAAAGACATCTATGCCATGGTCAAGACGTGCTGTCTACTCAAGACCTAAAGAACTGTGTGGGAACCCTTGTGTATCTGTGTGTGTATTAGCGTATGGTAGTGTTCATGCATTAAGTGAGAAGGAAACAAAGCTACTTAAGTAATAATAAACATTTTAGGAATAAAGATTCCAGATTCACATTGTGGAGGAGCAGCACAGGTTAATCAACCAACAGCTCAATTAACGCTCCAGTATTATGATATATCTACACTATATGAACAAAAGTATTTGTCTAAACCTGCAAGTGACATTGTATCTGAACACAAACACACACTTCAGTATGGAGTCGGCCCCCCTTTCGCCGCTCTAACAGCTCACACTCTTCTCTGAAGGCGTCCACAAGATGTTGGATTGTTTCTGTGTGAATTCGTGTCCGTTCATTCTGTAGAGTGTTTATGAGGTCAGCCACTGATGTTAGACGAGAAGGTCTGGTTCACCATCTCCGTTCCAGTTCATCACAAAGGTGCTGGATGGGGTTGAGGTCAGGGCTCTATGTTCGGGCCGCTCGAGTTCTTCCACTCCAAACTCATCAAATCGTGTCTTTATAGTCCTCGCTTTGTGCACTGGGGCGGAGTCACGTTGGAATAGAAAAGGGTCTTCACCAAACTGCTACCACAAAGTTGATAAACAGAGCATTGTCCAAGATGTCTTGGTATGCTGAAGGTTTAGGATTGCCTTTCACGTATATATTTTTCAGTGTCTGTGGGGATTTATGTTCATTTAGCTATAAGAGGATGGAAATTGTAATGATGCAGCTTAGAAAAACATTACACACAATTGTGCGCTTCACACTTTGTAGGAACAGTTTGGATAAGAAGCACATGAGGTATGAAGGTCAGGTGTTTAAATAAGATTTTTTGACAGATGGGATGAAGTCTGATATCCTCTGTAATGATTATCTGTTGTTGTATTAGAGATTTCTGCGATGGATTGGCACCCTGTCCAGGGTGTATCCTGCCTCGTGCCCCAAGTCTCCTGCGATAGGCTCCAGGTCCCCGCAACCCTGAATACAGGAAAAAGTGGTATAGATGATGAGTGAGTATTAGAGATTTATGCTTAAAGATGGTGATTGATTAGAAGGCTCCTGGGAATGGCACCTCAATGAAAGTGGTGTTTACATACAATTAATATATAACAAGGTCACTGTTTCTCACATATTTCTGTGTGCAAGAAGTGATCCAGGAGATCGTCACCCACCGTCAGATTATTGCCCTTCTCAAACCCAAATGGAAATCATTTGACTTCCTTGCATTGAATGTGAAGGGGTTTGGTATATCATTCTTTCCTGCTGTCAGCTTCCTGCAGCCCTCTAATAGTCTACTCTATTAATCACAATGTTAAGCTTTAAAAGGCAGATTAGATTCCCCTCCCCTAATGTGACCTCGTATAAGAGCTCTTCCCACAGCTCTTTGCTCAGCCTGTTCTCTGGGGCGTGGCTCAACACTCAAATGTCACGTAACGAGGAGGAAACAAAAAGGAGGAGTTTGGAGTCCAGAAAAAAGCATTATCTGAGGGGTATTTCAGATGGAGTACTGTATAATCAAATATGGAACCTTTAAATGATGCAGATGCTTATCTTTCTTAATTAAACACATGGTGTATACAATTAAGATTAAGTAATCATTTAAAGCAGGGACCGTAAAGTGCTTTTGAGGATCAGCCAGTCCAGTAGGGGGAGCAATAAACAGGCAGAATTGGGACTAGACCAGCAGATGGCACTAAAGATGCCAAATCACATGTCAGTGGTAGTGAAGGATCTGCTGCATCACGGTTATTTATCTAAAGGAAGAGAGAATCCTTCTGTGTAAAATCTATCATCACTACCGTTACTATTCTGTTCGCACCTTAATTCATCAATAGATAGAACTAATAAGTGACTGCAGCCTATCCACTAGGTGCCAATCCATCACAGGGCACAGTTACTCACACGCTACGGGCGATTTGAAACACTAGTTCGTCTAATGTGCATGTCTTTAGACTGTGGGAGGAGACTGGAGCACCCATAGGAGAACATGCAAACTCCACACATACACGAGGCGGGAATCAAACCCTCAGCCCTGGTGGTGGGAGGGCACAGTGCTAACCACAACGCCACCGTGCCACCTGCTTGCAAATCATTTTATTGAAATCTTTGAAGCTGAGGGATTTCAGAGCATCATTACCGGCCTGTAAGACGCAGTGAATTATCAGCCTAACGACGTGCAGTGAATTCATACCTGGCACTGATTTCTTACTCGTTACATCAACACAGATGAGTTTTAGTGTCGGATACAGAACAGGTTGAATCATTTAAAGAAGAGAATCCCAGACATCTTTTATAACAACATTTATTTCACATGATATAAAACAGATGAGATTTGCATATTGACTCCTTAGATAAGCTTTAATAATTTTTTGATTGTATGGTGTACATTATATACAGTATGATCTTTACATCTTCTACAATAAAGTTAACACCAAAACCCTTGTTATTGCTTTTTACCTTTACATGTGCTATATGTCTCTAGATCTGAACCCCGACATGGACAGAGACCACACTAAAGCAAAATGTTTTAATACTCTCTTTAATACTTTAAAGTTAAATATATCTCAGCCATAGAAATATAAAACGCATGTTCATGAATGTTCTGTTGGGAAACAGTGCTGCACAGACTATCTAAACTTTCTTTACAAAGCTAAAATAATATAGTTTGTTTTTTTAATCTGCACTAATATAGCAGTGCTGTAATGAAATCGTCTCTCTCTCTCTCTCACACACACACACACACACACACACTCACACACTCACGCATGTTCTGTACAGATATTTCGCTATCCACATGTTACTAGTTTAAAAAAAAGTCAGTGAGGTGTTATACAGTGCAAAAGATATGAATGTTCAAACTGGAGTGTTTTCAACAGCGGTAAGAGAGGCAGACCTGTTAAATAAAGAGAAAAGCAGATTCTGTGCATAAACTCCTGGAGATCTGAAGTACCGTGACGTGTGCATGTGGGCGTGTGTGTGTGTGTGTGTGTTTGAGTCCTGTAGCGCTAACCAGTCACTTCCTACCCACTGAAGAGACCGTAGCTGTTCTGAATAATAATAATAATAATAAGTCTGTATATCAGTAGACCTTCCTCATAGCACAGCCCTGCTCATATGCTCACACACACACACACACACTGCCTACTCGGACACAGAATGAAACTCATCCATACAGTAAAACATGAAAATAAGAACTACATTATAAATAACCGCATTAATAACTCGTGGGTAACCTGTTTCTAATTCTTCAGTGGCAGTTGGTACGTGGAGCTGCGACCGGAGCTGGTGCGGCCCGGTGCTGCTCCACAAGGCTGCTGGTTTCCTTCACCTTTAGGAACTCGTTCATGTGTCAGTGTTTAGGGATGTAAGGTGGCAATGCTGGCTGGGGGGAGGGGAGGGGGGGGGGGGTGCGGGAGAGAGACAGACAGACAGACAGACAGACAGACAGAGAGAGAGAGAGAGAGAGAGACGTTAGCAATCACCTGAGCTGTATATATATTACATTAGCCATAGCATGATACTCTGACTACACTGAGCCTTTTATCCAAAATGAGAGATTTTAACTTTAATGCTGGTGCATTTCATAGTCAAAGGAAACAGAGTAAACAAAGTAGATCTGTGGAAGGCTTGAGTGGACTGAATCTCGCAGTATAAAGCTTAAAGCGTGTAACAGGACTGCAGCTTCTAATGTCTATTTATTTCAGAATTTACTTAATTTACGTGTCTGTTCTAAATGTTTTTTTATTGTTTTTATATGCGGTAATATGATTATAGTGTTGAAAACTGGTGATATTGGTAATATTTTGGGGCGTCTGGAACGGATGATCTGGATTTACATTATTTCCTCTGGGACGATGTGTCTCACAATACGACACCTTAAGAACTCGACTCCGGAACGGATTAAATATATATGCCGAGTGTCCGCTGTACAACATTCCCTGCTTTTTTAAATCTTTTCATCTTAATACTAAACAAGTCAATTAGACTCCCCCCCCCCCCCCTCCTAATGTTCTTTCCCTTCTTTGTTCAGCTTTGCTGTTCTATGGAGGGGCGTGGCTCAGGAGTAGCTCATTTGCATAGACACTGAAACGCTACGTTTGGAGGAGTGAAGTCCTTCTGAGGGGTATTCCAGCTGGGGCATTACCACACACACACACACTTTGGGTGAGCTCTGCGACCTGTGTTAATACAGTGGTGTGAAAAACTATTTGCCCCCTTCCTGATTTCTTATTCTTTTGCATGTCTGTCACACTTAAATGTTTCTGCTCATCAAAAACCGTTAACTATTAGTCAAAGATAACATAATTGAACACAAAATGCAGTTTTTAAATGAAGGTTCACGTTATTAAGGGAGAAAAAAAACTCCAAATCTACATGGCCCTGTGTGAAAAAGTGATTGCCCCCTTGTTAAAAAAATAACTTAACTGTGTTTTATCACACCTGAGTTCAATTTCTGTAGTCACCCCCAGGCCTGATTACTGCCACACCTGTTTCAATCAAGAAATCACTTAAATAGGAGCTACCTGACACAGAGAAGTAGACCAAAAGCACCTCAAAAGCTAGACATCATGCCAAGATCCAAAGAAATTCAGGAACAAATGAGAACAAAAGTAATTGAGATCTATCAGTCTGGTAAAGGTTATAAAGCCATTTCTAAAGCTTTGGGACTCCAGCGAACCACAGTGAGAGCCATTATCCACAAATGGCAAAAACATGGAACAGTGGTGAACCTTCCCAGGAGTGGCCGGCCGACCAAAATTACCCCAAGAGCGCAGAGACAACTCATCCGAGAGGCCACAAAAGACCCCAGGACAACATCTAAAGAACTGCAGGCCTCACTTGCCTCAATTAAGGTCAGTGTTCACGACTCCACCATAAGAAAGAGACTGGGCAAAAACGGCCTGCATGGCAGATTTCCAAGGCACAAACCACTTTTAAGCAAAAAGAACATTAAGGCTCGTCTCAATTTTGCTAAAAAACATCTCAATGATTGCCAAGACTTTTAGGAAAATACCTTGTGGACCGACGAGACAAAAGTTGAACTTTTTGGAAGGTGCGTGTCCCGTTACATCTGGCGTAAAAGTAACACAGCATTTCAGAAAAAGAACATCATACCAACAGTAAAATATGGTGGTGGTAGTGTTATGGTCTGGGGTTGTTTTGCTGCTTCAGGACCTGGAAGGCTTGCTGTGATAGATGGAACCATGAATTCTACTGTCTACCAAAAAATCCTGAAGGAGAATGTCCGGCCATCTGTTCGTCAACACAAGCTGAAGCGATCTTGGGTGCTGCAGCAGGACAATGACCCAAAACACACCAGCAAATCCACCTCTGAATGGCTGAAGAAAGACAAAATGAAGACTTTGGAGTGGCCTAGTCAAAGTCCTGACCTGAATCCTATTGAGATGTTGTGGCATGACCTTAAAAAGGCAGTTCATGCTAGAAAACCCTCAAATAAAGCTGAATTACAACAATTCTGCAAAGATGAGTGGGCCAAAATTCCTCCAGAGCGCTGTAAAAGACTCGTTGCAAGTTATCGCAAACGCTTGATTGCAGTTATTGCTGCTAAGGGTGGCCCAACCAGTTATTAGGTTCAGGGGGCAATTACTTTTTCACACAGGGCCATGTAGGTTTGGATTTTTTTTCTCCCTAAATAATAAACCCCCCATTTAAAAACTGCATTGTGTGTTTACTTGTGTTATCTTTGACTAATAGTTAAATGTGTTTGATGATCAGAAACATTTTGTGTGACAAACATGCAAAAGAATAAGAAATCAGGAGGGGGGCAAATAGTTTTTCACACCACTGTATATAAAGATATAAAATATGGGACTTTTAAATGCTTCTACTATTATAATGTATTTTATACTGTTTTGTTAATGGTGGGTTTAGCATGCAAAAGCACACAGTATTTGCTCAGTGTGTGTGTGTGTGTGTGTGTGTGTGTGTGTGTGTGTGTGTGTGAGTGATCATCATGTCATGGGATCCTGCGAGCCGACGAGCCTTTGTGCACAAGTTAGAAGTTAAATGCTGCCACTCGCCTTCTACTGTCTACATGCATTCTCTCCTGAATCTGCACACACACGCAGGACTTTAAAAGATTTACTAATCAATATGAATAATCATTTAACACTGGATTCACTCGTCAGAATGATTTATTAATTACTATATTACTGTACAAGTCGTTGTGTTTATCCTTATAATCATGTAATTATACTGAATCATATAGAAGAGACTTATTTCTGTCTCCTCGAGTCACAGTAAAGTATGGACAGCTGTAAAGATGAACTGTAACAGGACAGTGAAGCCTTACTGTACGTTTCTCTTCACTACACACACATGAAGTGGGAACCGTCGGGGAGGTGAGGAGGGGAGGAAGGAAGAGGAGAGGAGCTCGGAGACTGAGGCGAACTGGAGAGGCTGTTCACTGCAAACCATTCGACAAGAACCAGACCATAAACAGGCAAGCAGAGAGCACAGTGTTAATTATACACAGAGACAACATGCGGCAGTGCATTAGACACAACAACACACTGACAGGCAGAGAGATGTACTGTACACACACACACACACACACACACACACACACACACTCAGGGCTTTAGTAACTCAGGAATCAAACACCATCGGTGATGTGAGACAGGACGTCCCCGAGCGTTTCATTCCTCGTACACGACATCAATCAGTCAAGGCCATGAGAACAGCGCCCCCTCTCACCTGACGCGGTGGTGCTGTGTTTGGACGACGTCACCGTGTACGAGTCTTTGATCATCTGGTCTTGACTTTGTCCAGAGAGAGTTTCATCATCGTCGTTCTCCTCCGTGCCGACTCGCACCATCACGGCAGTCTGTAGACTAGAGAGGAGTGTGTGTGTGCATTGGTCTAAAACTGTAGAACCCTCACTCGCACACACACACACACACCTGAACGCACACATGCTCACTCGCACGCACGCTCGCACACACACACACGCTCGCACACACTCACTCGCACACACACACCTGAACGCACACATGCTCACTCGCACACACACACACTCGCTCGCACACACGCACACACACTCGCACGCACGCACACTCGCACGCACGCACGCACACTCGCACGCACGCACGCACACTCGCTCACTCGCACGCGCATACTCACTCGCACACGTGCAGTGCAGATCGTACTGTCTGAACACTCACTCGCACACACACGTGCTCACGCGCACACACACACTCGTGCACACACACACTCGCGCACACACACACACACTCGAGCGCACACACACACACTCGAGCGCACACACACACACTCGCGCGCACACACACACACTCGCGCGCACACACACACACTCGCGCGCACACACACACACTCGCGCGCACACACACACACTCGCGCGCACACACACACACTCGCGCGCACACACACACACTCGCGCGCACACACACACACTCGCGCGCACACACACACACTCGCGCGCACACACACACACTCGCGCGCACACACACTCGCGCACACACACACTCGCGCACACACACACTCACTCGAGCACACACACACTCACTCGAGCACACGCACACACACACTCACTCGAGCACACACACACACACACACACACACACACAACACCTACGTGTCCTCAGTGCATGGAGGCTTGCGGTTCTCTGGTCTTCTGCTGGCTTCAGGGAACTTTTCACCGAAATCAGACCCTGACATCAGGTTCACCTGCTGGGGAAGAGGAACAAGAAAAGAGCACAAAGCACTCTGGGTAATATTTAGACACAAAACGCCTTCTCTTGCTCTTCGCCAGGTCTTGTTCAGTTACCTCCAGTGCTTTGGAGTTTTCTTTGAACGTAGAAGCCCTGAACGGGCTCGGGTCTAAAGCTGACATTTCCCTCCTTTTTGAGCCCATCTAACACACACACACACACACACACACACACACACACAGAGAGAGAGAGAGAGAAAGAGAGAGAGAGAGAGAGAGAGAGAGAGAGAGATGAATATTGGTCTAATGGAAAAAACAATCTTGAACAGATAAGTCCTAATCCAGACGGCTGCTTTTACAGCTGAGCATCTGCGCGTATGTCCCAGGTTAGAGCTGGTGTGTCCCAAGCCTGACACACACACGCATAAACACACACAGGACGCCGTGTACAGATGTACAGGTGATTATGTCTGGTATGGGGGGTGGGAGTGGGTGATACCTGCAGGGTGTAGTAATACGGTGTGTCTTTGGTGAAGGAAAGACTGCGGGAAAGGGAACCGTCTTCCCTCCGTCTCTCTCGCAGCGCCCCCTGCTGGTGCCTCCGGATCCGCTCCATTTGCTCCTCCACACTCATGCGCTGACGGACTCCCTCCACACAACCGCTCATGTGTTCCACTGCACTGTTGGGATGGTTCTGAGGAAGAGACGCACAAACACAATACCAGACTGAGTGCTGTATTGTACTGCACGTGAAGGGGAGCTTGAGTTACTTCTGCTGTCAGTCGCCCCTTTTTAGGGTTTGGAGTCTCATGAACTCCATCAAATTTGCTCCTGTTCCAACTGGTATAGAGGCATGACTGGGAAAGGAGAGCCTCTGATGGCCTGCTCTATTTGCCTCATCTGTGTCCTGGCAGCAGGACACCAGGGACACCCAGGACATGTCCACCACCAGGCAGAATGCTAGTACTCTACGGTGCAGAGAGGAATCATAAATATAGGTTAAGTCAAGTTTAATGTCTATTTATTTCATATTCTATTTAATGTGTCTTTTATAAATGTTTTAATTATTTTTATATGCAGAAATAGGAATGCAAAATTGGTAATATTTTTGGGCGGCTGGAACAGATTATCTGTATTTACATTATTTCCTTGGGACAATGTGTGTTTCACTATACAAAATCTCACCTTAAGAACTCGACTCGGATTAAACCCGTATGCTGAAGTTCCGCTGTACTTACTGCTAATACTACATCATACGGTCAACACTGGGGATTTGCCGAGGTCTTGGCCTCAGATCTTGGAGCTCTCCAAAACGTTTATTGGTGTCACAGTTACAGAACTGATATACGGTATTAACTAATGCCGTAGACGCATTGTATTGTGTTTATTGTGAACTGCTGCGTGTGCCTGTTAACCCCAGGAAAGCCACAGCAGGACGTCAGGTTAGTAAAAAAAAAAAAAAAGGACCTACTGGTTTCGGTTCAGGTTTCTTGGTCTTCCTCAAAGTCACATAGGAAGCGATGGTGGAGGATACGGGCATAGGCGACTTCGCCCTCGGGCTCACGACTCCTACGGGATAGGACGCTGAAAAAGAGGAATTGTTGAAAAATGAGGCTTGAAGAATAGAAGTAGTTTATTGCTCTAATTTGGTGCCGTATAAAACACCCCAGCGCACCTTTAGTACCAGGGGGCTCTTTCTCAGCAGCCTGCTCAGATTTCTCCTCCCCATTGCTCTCATCGACTTCAGCTACTGTGGTCAGCTCCGGCTCGCTCTTGTACAGCCTGTAGTCGGGACCCTGGGGACGATTAGTCATTCAAGTCATCCGGTTATGCACACGTCAGCGTGGGGTCAGAGGGCGGAATGACGTGAGGACACACAAGGGGGGCGAAATGTGATCATCATCAAACTAAAATATGAAACAAATCCGCATTTTTAACGTTGAAATGAGACAGTGATTTTCAGCCTAGGACAGAATTAATGAGGATACTGGGGGGCTGAAAGCCACTGAATGGACATTTGAGAGGAGACTGTTGATGGAGGAGTGTGGGGATGATGAGGGGACGGGATGAGATGACGGATCAGCAGCCTCTTACGCTGTGACTGCCGTTGCGCTGCGCAGTTTTGCGGTCTTCGGGCGGGTGAGGGCCTGTGCGCGGAGGGTGGAGCGGAGGGTGGCTGGGGCCGGGCAGGTGGGGCATACACAGGCGCCCTCTGCCCTCGTAGAGGTGGGGAAGCGGAGGACGTGGGGGCACGGAGTCTGACTCCTACAGAGCGAAAATATTGCCAAGACAGAGGTGAAGGTTTGATGGTGTTGAGGTGTGGAGTTATATTTATATATTGGACCCCGGTTGTAGCGATGAGGTTTGAGTGTGTGTGTGTGTGTGTGTAAGTAAAAGGAAACCAGAGCTGTCAGAGCAATATATACATACCTCCTTTTTCTGAAGACCGGATTGGGGAAATGCTGTTGGAACACAAACCAAGCTGACATGTGAGACTGAAACATGTCTTCATTTAAAAAAAAAAGTGTGTTGGAGACAGAGAGAGACAGAGAGGGGGAGAGACAGACACACACAGACAGAGAAATAGAGAGAGAGAGAGAGAGAGAGAGAGAGAGAGAGAGAGAGAGGATGTCTCACTTGGCTCAGAGCTTCTCTTTGGCTTGTTTTTATTCAGTGCGTCCATCACATCCTGAATCCTCCACAGCTCCTTTTGAATCTGTACATGCTGCTGACTAGGGGGTTCTGTCTGTACAAACACACACACACTCCTTAACACCTTGTTCTAAGCACATGAGATTCGACAGTGTCTATATGAGGATTGTGGCTACCTGTGGACTCCCGAGTGCCTCCAGCTGATCGAGGAGGTTCCTCTTGGCCAGAGTCACGTCGGTCTCCAGCTTATCGTACTCCTTCCAGCTTCTGTCCAGCTCCTAGAAAACAAACACACGACCGAGCAGGAGATTTATGAGCCTCTGGGTGAAGAACTGCAGCTTTCAGATACACAGCAGGATGAGAGGTGACTCTTGTGTTTATAAGCCACATGTTAGTGCACAAGCAGCCAATTAACATGCAGCTGAATTCATCGTTATCAAAGAAAATGTGCAGATGTACACCTGTGTTCCTTCTCATTACATTGTACGTGTCTCCAAACGTCCACTGGTGTGTGTGTGTGTGTGTGAGAGAGAGAGGACTCACAGAGCTGACCCGGGACAGTTCCCTGCAGGAGCTCAGGAGGCCGCTCTGCAGCACGTCCCTCTGCTGGATGAGGCTCTGCACCGCCGCTGGGTTATCAGCACTCATCTCCAGCTCCTGGCTCGCTGATAAAAGGGCCGTTTCCAGTGTGTGCTGCACACACACACACACACAGAGAGAGAGAGAGAGAGAGAGAGAGAGACAGGGGAAATATACTAATGTGTAATATGGAGTTATTACGGCTTCAATCAATCAATCAATCCCTCCCTCCCTCCATGTCTCGGCGTGTACAGGTGATATTTCAGGACTCTGAAAGCTTTAGATGTACCTTCTCTCTGTGGAGCTGCTGAAGCTTCTCCTCTTGTGTCCGCACCACTTTGCCTTGTTCACACAATCTGCTTAATTTAGCCTACAAAAAGCAGCAGGAGTGAAAATGGGGAAAAAAAAGAACAAGTGGTGAAGGATGTGTGGACAAAGGGATCACCACAGGACCCGGGCAGCGTTACTCATGTACCGGCTCATTCTCACATCCAGCAGGACGGTTTCATAAAATAAAGCACACGCTAGCAGGAGAGCAGAAAACTGCACTGGAGAAAACGGTTTGCTTGTGTTCCATAGAAAGCACCATCACACACCGCTGTACAAACAGAAGAAAGATTCCGTCTGGACATCGGGTCCGAACTCGCTCCTTCAGCGATCCCTTTACGTCTGTATTTAATGATACTGTCTGTCTAGTTTAACCTGCAGCATGAATTCAACCGAAATGTTGAGTAGAAGTCAACTTATTTAATTTTTTAACTCATTCAGCTCTTTTGCTGAATCGAGGTGGGCGTGGCTTTATGCGTCAATCAGCAGAGTGCCAATCAACGTGATAGTTTACACAGAGTATGCGCAAGACATATGCACCTACAAGTCATCAAAATCTTCAATACACACACTATTACGCAACTCATCATAGCTTACTCCCAGAAAATGGTACGTACACAATGAAAACTGAACCCTGCGCCATAAATGCAATACCGAAACGTCGAGTAGAAGTGAAGTTATGAGCGGTCTTGTGGCAGATTATAAACCAGTATTTTGACAGTGTACTGAGCACGTGTCGAGCTGTGGGCGCATCTTAAACCGACCGCTGGACGGAATTTAATGGCACGTTTGTAGGACTTTGTCTGAAATAACAGCGCTGAAGTGGATATAAGTGAATTTTAACACGCTGGAGTCGTTTTAAGACAAAACTTCATCTTTATCTGATCGACTTTTTCCATTTCTCATCTGTGATTCTCTCTCCGATTACCGAACAGCGAGTGTATTTGTCTGAGCACCAAAGAAGGACAACTTAGTGTAAACAAGGCGTCAGATACTCAACCTTACAGAATGTCATTTCTGTCTATTAATAAGTTAGACCGAGAGTTCTGCTGTACAGAAAGACACACGTACACGGACGTGGACTTCAACCTCAAATAATAATAATAAGAATAATCATAATAATAACATCACTGATTATATTAAAGATCAGATCAGCAGACGATTATTAGATTTAACATGAACTGTTTCTACAGACTCTTTAATGCTAGTGACGAATAAACAGATTTTCGACTTACATCAACATCCAGCTCTTCAGGTCTGTAGCCGTATCCGCTGTCGCTGTACGCCTCGGGACTCATCTGCAATAACACACACCAGTCACGCGCCGGTCTGAGGAAGCTGCACAGGGGGTAAGTATGGAGTTATGACTAGCCCTCCCCTGCTGTAACGACACCCGAACCCACAGCAGGTCGGGAAAGAGGGCACTAGTGGTACCCCCCTACCCTCCCCCACTAAAGGAAGTGTTACAGCAGTCTCCCCCCTGGGATTAATAAAGTTGTTTAATCTTAAATGAGTTAAAGTTAAACTGAAGTCCAGGACTAAAGCCAGACGTCTATCACAGTGTAAAGGGACGAGGCTCTAGTGCTGTGGGACGGATGTGTACAGGGGTAACGTATCACATCCCCCCTGTGTGGAGACTGTAGGAGAAATATACTCTAAAACTGGTAACATCATTTATTTCTACTTCTCTCTCTCTCACACATACACACACAGTTGGAGTTGATGTGGAAGGAAGCAGGGAGTGATGATGAGGTCGGCAGCAGCAGCACTTTTATAAGCGTTCTAAAAGTGGCAGAGGCGTGGTGTGTGTCGTCGGCGGACACGACGTGCTCGTGAAACACCAGGAGCAGAGAGGGACATACACACACAGAACAGAATAAATCCGAAACAAACAAACAGAAACAACAACTTGCATGAACTACTCCACAGAGAGATGGAATCCTGAGCCAGGCTTAGGATGAACATCACACGGCGTAATAAGCATGTGACCCCGAGTCATTCTTAATGAACAGTGATGGGAATGCTAGGCTACGCTAGGTCATGTCTCATTAGGACAGATCCTCTCAGGTAATGAGAAGCAGGATGCAGCGAGGGAGGCTGAGAGGACGTGCTCATCATCATCATCATCATCATCATCCCCTTTAGGATGTTTTGTTCTTTCGAGACATTAGATATAATAATAGTAGACGTAATAAACCTACAGCACAAATTCCACAGCTAACTGTGGGAAAGGGAGGCTGCATTATACAGAGGAAAGGCATAAAGGAAACGCAACCATACAGAATGATGTCACTGTCCTGCTTTTAGATGACATTTTATTCCGTGTGAATAAAACTCGTCGGCCAGCATGAATGGGCGTTGCGAATGACATTCGATGGAAAAGCGTCTGTCGCACAGTGTGCATGGCATCGTAGAGGATAAACACATTCAAGCCATGCTCACACCATTTGCAGGAACAGATAAAAGAAAAACAAAAAAAACACCAAAAAGAAGAATGGGATGTGCTTTAATAGACCCGACACTGGATGAGACTGTGAGGGAGGAGTAACAGGAGGTCCAGTGGGGGTACTGGGAGGACGGCAACACCTTACTTGCTGGTACAGTTGAGGCCTCGGTGCTGAGCTCTCAATCATAGTGTGAATCATGAAGATTATTGGCTCATTCGGCTTCATCTGGTGTGGTGAGGAGGAGGAGGAGGAGGAGGAAGAGCATTCAGCATAGAACAGAACTGCTACAGATTATAAAGGTGTGTGTGTGTGTGTGTGTGTGTGTGTGTGTGTTCAGGGCTTTTGTGAACTGGATTATTTAGTGTGTTATTCTGCTTACATCCTCATCAGGACACACAGTCTGGGATTATAGCTCGAGTGAAAGTGATGGACCACGAGAGACACGGAACCGTAACTCCTGTTCTAATCATGACAAAGTCTCTCTCTCTCTCTCATTAAAAAACAAACAAACAAAAAAAACTAAACTAATGCAGCTTGTCATTTTTACTGAGAAACTGAAAAACTGCTCTGAAACTTTGCAAAGAACCCCGAGTGTTAATATGCGCCGACACTCGCGCATCCTTCTGTAAATACTCCAAAAGAAAAAGTCACCATCTGGTTTGATGCGATTTTATGCCGGTCATGTCGGAGGTCTGTCCTACGC
Organism: Channallabes apus; assembly: GCA_030522415.1. NCBI lineage: Eukaryota > Metazoa > Chordata > Actinopteri > Siluriformes > Clariidae > Channallabes > Channallabes apus. The sequence continues at coordinate 33,203,021 of CM060114.1, forward strand.
GTCCGTCTGTAACTACAGCAGCAGTACCGCATGAGGACAAACGCATTAATACTGCACTGGAGTTCTGGTTAAACCTCTTCAGGGTGAGGGCGGCACAGACGCGCTTTTTCATTGTAGTGCCATAAAACTTCCCTCGAGGAACAGAGTCCAGTGACTCACACCATATTACACAGCACAGATACACAGTAATAACAGGCGTCCATAAACAGAAGAAACGCGGAGCTGTAGTGATTTAACTGATCTTAAAGAAACTCTTTATAGGTTAGAAGAAAATGCTTTGTGTATGTGTGCGCGCGCATGGGGAAAGCTACACAGATCAAAGCTACAATGTGTTAGCAAGGTATTCTTCAAAGTGACATCTGTGAGCCAGGACTCAAAAATGTTTGACCTCAAAAACTTAGAACAACCCCAATACCCCAAACACCCCGCACCCCCAAGACCCCAAACAACCCGCACCCCCAAGACCCCAAACACCCCGCACCCCCAAGACCCCAAACACCCCGCACCCCCAAGACCCCAAACAACCCGCACTCCCAAGACCCCAAACACCCCGCACCCCCAAGACCCCAAACACCCCGCACCCCCAAGACCCCAAACAACCCGCATTACTGGGTTTACCTATGAGGACTATAGAGCCGTGTTTTGGCCACGAGTGATTCATGGAAAAGTCATCATAGCGTCTACACTGCAGGAAATCTCCCAAGCGTTGACGTCGCTCCTCCACAACGGCTAAGCATCAGCGGTAATCTGAGGAGGATTCTGAGTGGCACCGCTCAGTCTGCCAGCTAACCTGCCTCCATCAGCCGGGGAACAGGATGGACCCCAGGGTGTGTAGAGTGGGTTTTGTGTAAGTGCTCTACTGTGAGTATATGGTTGGCAGGACCCTGTCTGAGGAAATGGAAATGATGATCTCATGGTCCACTGGGATGCCCTCCATTTACCATACTGGGGGGAGGAGGGGGGTGGGGGTAATGGATTATAGACTATCCTTATTACAGGATCTTTAGTTCATGCTGGTGTGTATTACTCCATGTGTATAGATTTTCCAGTGCCTCAGCTCATAGCTACAGAAACCCTGCTTTATTGTCCATGGAATCCACTCTGTGAGTCTCTAGTCTAACCTAAGATAATAAAGCTGAGTGTGCAGAGAAAGCAGACCAAGCCCTGACTTTCAGCATTACGTTAAAAGTGAAATTACCTGCAGAGTTACTAAGAAAACAAACTTCAAAATGTTGGTAGTTTTCATCTTATGCCGCACAATCACAATATTCACTTTATTAATAAATGCACTTTCTGTTTTGCCCATGGAGACTCGAGTCGCCTCGACAGAGGAGGTTACGGTTTTGCAGTTTCTCTTCAACACGACAAGCTGCATGTTTCGCCTCATTGTCTTCAAGAGAAAGAGAAATGGCAGCTTATTTATAGGTCCGCGAAAACTTACTGCCTGTTCCTGTTCCCGAGTGCTGACACACATAACAGGTTATTTATTTATTTATTTTCCGTCATCATTAAATTATCTGGAGCATCCGCCCCGTGCAGGAGCCGCTATAGGAACAATAACGTGATTAGGATTGAATCGCATTCTTAGAAACCCGTCGTCTATAGCGTAACGGTCATAAATATAAAGGTCTGCGCTGCACGGGAGAATTAATCAAGACCATCGGAGTGGAGAAGTCAACCCTGCCGTGTTATAAGTACTACACAATCTGTTCAAAGTTACAGTCACAGTTTTGGCTACAGGCTGAAGCTTCCAGCACCCCTAATGTGAAATACTGTACCACCCTGTTCATATTCTGTTAATCAGAGCTACAGACAGAGTCGGCACGGCACGCCCCCTGGCACAGGAACGTCAAGCAGCACATCCTCTACTGCCAAGGTGCTCACATGTCATCTTCCATTTCTCTTGTCTGGAAGATTGTTACATTCAGTGTTGAAGGTGTTTAAGGGGAGGTTTTTAACTGCTTAAATGGTATTTCATGTCCATTACTGAGCTTCCACCAGCCACTCTTTAGCTTTCTGTGCTGTGAGCGAGGACAAAAGCATTGTCCTCATATTAATCCAACACTGATGCTCCTGGAGACTAGACATTTCACCAGCCTGCTTCAGGAAATCCTATCCTCCTGTAATAACCAGGTGTTTAAATGGGCTGCTTGCTCACAGACGTGTAACAGCGCCGGAGCGAGAGTGAGATTAGAGCTTGGTGCGGAAAATAGGACGTGCCAGGTGAAGTGCTATTTACGAGCTGGGTGGAAGCCATGTTGTTAAACGAGGACAAATTTGCATTGATTAATGTGATAATTACAATGAGGACTATTCTCTTCCTCCAGCACTATAACGGCAAGCTGTTTGTTTTAAATCTCTCCATCTTCTCTTTTATACACACTGTCATATTAGAGTTTCGTTTTATTAACTTCTGTTTAAATCATCTTTTGACTTTATATAGAATCAAACTGCACCAGTCAGCGGAGGGCGGACACGAGCTCTCACTCATGTCTGGAGCTTCTATCCCTTTAAGCTCTGGAGGGTTAAATACAGGTGTGTTGAAAACTCCGGTGTAAACTAGGACCGTCAGTAGACTGATTGTTTAGCAGGTTAATCTCAACGCGGTTGTGAGAAGATTGACATGTTAATGCACCGACAGCGTGCGCTGTTATACCCGAGTACTTCCTGATGATTACAGGAGCACGTATGGGTAGCTAGTGGTTCTGCTGCACCTCCTGGCAAACCGCAGCACTGGTTCCCGTGCTAGTACCAAACCATTCCCAGAACCACAAAAAAAATCTACAATCTACAACTTTCAGCTCTAGAACTCGTTCAATCAGACACGCCCGGCTCACTTCGAGGAGTTTTTACGTTTAATCATTTAAATGCATTTATCGTTAATTATTGTTATTCAGAGGGGTTTAAGAGCCTCAGTGGCAACTTGATGGTGCTGAGGCTCGAACCCCCGACCTTCCAGCCTTAACCATTTGAGCCACCACTGCCCGCGTTAGGGAGTTTTAATTAATTGCAAGCGTTGGCACAAAACTCTTGGTTCCTCTAAGAACTTGGTGATATCTAAGTGACAGCAGAGTAATCTGTAGTTTACAGCCTACGTACACACTTTACATTCCTTTTATACATTACTCCCTTCAAAAGTAAAGATAGGGTTACAGTATAAGGTTTTGAATAGGGATGCTCAATTCGATTAATTTTCCCAACCGACTACTGCCGTTCGTTATCCGAACATTAACCGTTAACTGATCCGATTAGAATATTAAGTTAGAATTAAATGAAATTAGAACTGAGAAGTGTCTGATTAAATATAAAAAAATGTTTTTTCAGTTTTTATTTTAACATGTGCGAACAACAGCACACAGAACATATCAAGAACAAAATCTGGATTCACACATCGTCACATTTTCACGCACCTGCAGCGTTTCCGACAAACAGAGAAAAACAAAGTACTATAAATAAAAAGAATAAAATAAATAGGCCTGCACTAAAATTTTTTTTAACTTAAATAACAAATGAAGATTACAAAACGAAAACACGCTGAAATACCTTTGAAGCTTGCCTCAGGTAGGCACATTTTTTTCAGACATTGGCTACTATGTTTTTTCGGCAGGCCTGCCTCAAACCACAAACTGTCTAGTTTTTATAAAAAAAAAAAAAAAAAAAAATCCGCCCCAAAAGTGATAGCACGCCATTCCCGATCGAGCCGCACGAAACGGTGTACCATATGTAAGGGTCGTCTCACAGCTGCGGGGCGAGAAACGGTCCAAAGTTTTAGGCGGAAGAATAATAAATGGATTTCGGGGGCATTTCTGGGGGAAGTGGAATAAGTGCGCCTAGGCACACTTAATAAAAAAAAAACATTTTATACCGTTTAACTGATAGTAATAATCGGTCAAAATTCATTCTTTCGGTTAACGGTTAATATGAGCATCCCTAGTTTTAAATAAAATAATTAAAATGATAATGGATTGTATATAGATTGTATACGTAGATAAATGTGTGTATATTTATACTCTTTTATACAAAAGTTTCAAAAACAATACTTTATGCTTTGCTCTGTCTATTGAACAGTTTCTAGTGAATTTGTTATTAAAAGTCACTAGCTGAGAATGATATTTTCTATAATAAGCTCTATATATATATATATATATATATATATATATATATATATATATCTGAACGTTGAGAACTCCAGGCTTCCTGAACATCATGAATGAACGAATGAGTGGATCATGTACAAAAGATTCGATATGTTCCATAAGTTATTATGGCCAGAACAATCTCCCTTCATGTCTCTGTGGTTTATTACTGTATGTTTAAACAAGAATAAATTCATATTCACAAGAGAAGGAATAGTGTACAGTAGCACCTCGGCATACAAACGCTCGCCTCATCAATTTTCACCTTAACAGCTGAAATTCTGAAAGGAAATTGTCTCGCCATGCAAAGCCTTTTCAGCATACAAACCAGCCGAACCAAAGACGGATTAAATGTTTTTGCATTTTGTGTAAGATTTACGTCTGGAACGGATGATCTGTATTTACATTATTTCCTCTGGGACGATGTGTCTCACAATACAAAACTTCACCTTAAGAACTCGACTAATTAAATTTGTATGCCGAGGTACCACTGTATGCTCAGAGAGAGAGAGAGAGAGAGAGAGAGAGAGAGAGAGAGAGAGAGACTTCACCCTAGGGCGCCCTCACCTGGCTTTCCAGATACATGAGATTCCTCTGCAGGTGATGAGAGAGCACCTTATTCTAGTGAAGGCAGTGAGAAAAAAAGAGAAAGAAGAGAACTAAGGAGGGTAGAGGAGCCCTCAAGCAGGACAGAGGGTCAGAGCAGGATTTAAAATATACATCAACTAAAAAGCCATTCACAACGGAAATAAATAAATCAATAAATCAATAAATAGACTAATGAGACTGGCGCGGGTGTCTGCTGGGACGAGGGCAGTGCGGGGGGGCTTAGTGAACTCATCATGCACTAGTGGGTTGCAGAGAAGACGTACAAGCAGACTTAAGGGGAGGAGCCAAATAAAGAATACTCAACGTCATGGAACACAGGTTTCTGTGTTTAGAGCCAGTCCCCAGGAAGAATACATTCCTAGTCACACACTCTTACACACACACACACACACTGTACGCTGTGTGTATATGAGTGTAATAGGACTAAAAACGTCCATCAGGCTGGAGCTTGTGCCTGGGGACTGGCCCCAGTGACCCCGCTGTCCCGGGTCACACTGCTCAAGCAGGAGCAACAGGATTAACATCACAGAACATCTGCATGAAGATACGCACTTTACCGCCGTTAGTATGGGGTGAGACGGACCAACCGATAAATAACGAGGATCACACAGCAGCATGCCAAAAAAACCACAAAAGCAAAACAAAAAGTAAACAGAAGTAGCATTCCGTCGGGGACGAGCGGGATAACCCCCCGAGGCTGACCTTCGGGTTGGCACCATCAACGTTTAGCTGCATTAGCTGAGCGAGAGTCTGCTCTCGGATGCTGTTGAGCTCGGCCTGCTGCCGTCGCAGCTTGATCAGCAGCAGGGTCAGTTCCTCTGGCTGGGGTCACAGGAAACAACAGGGACACCAAGAACCGTTAGAAAACCTGCATGAACGCTGGGTGATGGATTGGGAACGATAAAGGGTGAAGGGGTTGGAGTCGCTGTATGGTGTTTGTGTTCTGGAGATCAGTGAAACACACACACATGCACACAACACACTGGTGTGTGTGTTGAGGCCCTGAGCATGAATGTGTTTCTCTGTATAACAAACTGTGAGGCGTCGGAGGAGGAAAATATCTTCAGACATGTGACCAAATACAAAGATCAATACAAAGTCTAGTTGCTTCTGGTTAGAGTCATAATTTCACATACAGTCTATGACTACAGTATATCTATGGTATATCTACAGTATATCACGTCTATAAACTGTGGGAAAAAGATATGTTTTTTTGTCATTAGTCCTCTCTACACCAACACAGAGAACTTAAAATAAAATACTTTAACTTACGGAGGTTTACTAAAGTGTGGCATTAACTATTCAGGAATTACAGTCATATAGACACACACACACACACATACTTTAGTGGTTCATAAATAATGGAACACATCCCGGAGTGTCCTGTTCCTTCGTTACTCCGTGACTAATCGAGCAGATAAAAGGCCTGGAGGAGGTTCTGAGTGTTACATTTGGGTTTGGTAGATGTTCCATTAGATGTTCTTCGCTGGTCCAGTCAGTCACCTGATCTCAACCCCAATAAAGCGAGTGTTTGACTTGCTGAAGACCAGACTGAAGGCAGAAAGACCCGGAAACCAGCAGCAGGTGGAGGCAGCTGCAGTAAAGACCTGGCAAAGTGTCTCGAGGGACGAAACTCAGCACTTGGGCACTTGGGCTCCAGACTTCAGTTTATATACGGTAGTGCCTATGGTTGTAATTGTTAGTCTGTTCCATTATTTATGAGCCGCCAAAGTGTATGCGTGTGTGTCTGTAATTCCTGTAAGGTTAATGCTACACGCTTAGCAAACCGCTTGAATTAAAGAAGAAAGTCTCGACTTCACTCCTGTCAGTGTTTCACGTCAGCTTCAGTCTGATGGTGAACAGAGAATTAATGCAAAAAAAAAAAAAAAAAACTTCCCCACTTACCTTTGTTCCAAAACTTACGGACTTGACAAGTCACGCTATATAATAAAACATATGCTAGTGTTATATTAAATATAGCAACAGCCATAATGTCTAAGCACTTTTTTTAAACTACAGTAAATCGATCTCAACTCTTTCATATTAAATCTCTGAGAAGAGCATCATCACCTACACCAAACTGTTACTGTACTGTGATCAACACTCATCCAGGAGTTTAATCACATGACCAGAACACTAATGAAACAATGTGTTCATCACTCCTGTGCAGTAAAACAAAACCCACCTGGAGTCATTAAGCAGATAACCTTAATACACACCCATTCTCACTGTTAGATATGTTTGATCCCATAAGCGGGTGTGAGATCTTCATCCCCGCTCGACTCGGGGAGGGAGGGTTTAGGTTCCAACTCCACCAGTCTGCACTTTAATATCAATATTTAACATTAATATTCCTTTAAACATAACAATAATGATACACACTGTGTACAATTATTACATACTGTACCGTACAACACAGAGTCGCGCATGGACCTGAACGCTCGGACATTAGATGTCTGGCTCTGATAAGTGCAGTGCCAAAACTAACGAGCACACTTACTGTCTAACTCATAGCTTAACAAGTCAAGGTAACAAAATCAGGCTGAATGTTTAGAACACGGTGTAATAACATTCATTTACCCTGTACTGTACACGACTCAATACATGACGGATACATAAACACGCTGGATAAAGGCGCAGGTACACCATCCAAATAAATTAATAAATAGTCTGGAGTTAAGACATAAATAATACATTAGAAGGCTGGCAGTAATTTAGCACTGAAAGAAGTTTTTAATTATCATTTCTGTGTCAGTAGAGTTAAAGATTAAGCATTGCACAGTGAAACCTTTCAGTTCCTGGTAAAATACTGTTCTGCTTTTATTGTTGCATATGGAGCCAGGTTCACGTCCCTGGATAAAGCAGCCGTATTTTATTTCCATCTCAGGGTTGTCGTATTTTTTTTTCTAACACACTGTTGGAGGAAAAAAGCTATCCGCACTCTTCTGCATACACGAGCTTGAGACAGACAACCTTGATTGGTGAGGGTCATTGTGATTGACAGGTAGAGATGTTCCGATACCATTTTTTCCCTCCCGATACCGAGTACTGATCCGATACCTGGGTGTGTATCTGTACTGTGTGTGTGTGTGTGTGTGTGTATATATATATACATATATATATATATATATATATATATATATACATACACACACATACATAATATATAAATATATATATATATATATAATTTCTTTTTTAAGTAAAATACTACTAGCCCTGTGTAACGGGTTCGACCCTAAGTGCACGAGCAACAGCATGAAACACGGACACGAGGCGAGGTCTTACAGGAAAAAGGGTCATTTATTTAGAAAAATGGGGAAGGAAAGGGTTAAAGGCTCTCTGCGGTCTTTTCCACTTCGGCGGCAGGGATGCGAAGGCGGGCTCGACGCGGAAGAGAAGGTGGCGCGGGAGCTCGCGCAGCTCGTTCACGCGCTCCTCTCGCGGAGATCAAAGGCGCCCCCCTTTTTAAAGTCTCTGGGGCGCATCACATCGCCCCGCTCTTGTGCCACTGTCTCTCATAAAATCCACCGCGTCGCAAAGTCCAGCTTCCCAACAGTCAGACCCCGAGCTACACTCCCCGCTGTGTTTTATAGCGCCGATAGCTCATGGGCCGTTGCCTGATTCTGCGTCCCTGCTACTTCACATACCTAAAGGGGGGGGAGGCCGCCTAACTAGTGAGCGAGGAGCGATATCAATTTGGGCGCACGCCCGTCACAGGCGCACGCCGTGACACTCTGTAAGTAAGCTAAGCTAGCGGGCATAAATAGGTTATGTTTAGGAAAATGGTATCGGATCGGTACGTGGACTCAAGTACTCGCCGATTCCGATGCCAGCTTTTTTTGTGGTATCGGCAGCATTTCCGATACCAGTATCGGAATCGGAACAACCCTATTGACAGGTGACCTGTAACCAGTCACTGTAAGGCTAAATGACCTGTAATAACCTGTGTGTTATCAGGACTTATCAAAAGAACAGACCAGTTCCTACGTTTGGGCGATAAAGCCCATCATCAGCGGGTATTATTTCTGATCCTGAGATCCTCAGACAAAAGCGCAGGAGAAGAGAAACTCTTTCGGACACTCGTCTCTTTAATCATATGGTAACTAGAATCGTGAAGAGGGTTTTAATACAACACCACAGAAGCGGAGAGGAGGAGCAGCGTACCGTCTTCCCCTGCAGGGACTGCGGCGTGACGCTCTGAGCTGCTGGGACCCTGCAGTCGGGTGGGTACGCATACTGAGAGAGGGAGAGAGAAAGCAAAGCACAGAGAAAAGCAAGAACCCAGTGAGGAGAAAGACAAAAGGCCATAAAGATAAAGCGATGGAGATTAAGATGTATAATTCGAGTCATTTAGAGTTTAGATCGGCGTCTACCTTTGCGAGATGTGCCCTGTGGCGCCGGTTGAGGCTGGCGTCTCCGCGGAACACCGGCGAGGAAACTTCAGAACCGGTGCTGGGATCGTACGGCCGGTTGGGGGAGACGGACTGGTACAGGGCCAGGGAGCCGTGCGAGGGTGATGAGGGGATGGACTCGGCGATCTGGCTCAGGGTCTTGGGGCTGGGCAGTGTGCTGTAACCCATACGGCTGTAGGCCTGCCTCTGCTGCCACTCATACAACTGCCACAACGTGTCATCTCGCATAGAGCGCCACTTCTCCGCCGCCACAGGCTGCAGCGCGCAGTCGTACACCGAACCCGCCACGCTGCTGATGCTGTCCGGCCGCAGCATATTGCGCGGAAGCGTGCGGTAACCCTCGGGGTAGCGTGGCACCACCTGCGTCCGATGGCTTGGCATGTTCCTGGGCAGAGTCTGATAGGAAGTGATGCTGAAACAGAGATGAAACGTCAGCATTGTGTCAAGTCTTCCTCGCTAGAAATCTCTTCAAGTTGTTCCCTGTCTGTGGTGTTTTTACCGTGTGAGGCAGAAATCTCTACTCAGTTACTGCCGTTTAATGCTGAAAATCAGGAACTGAAAGGACTGCGATCTGCCCCGTGTGCGCCAGATCGCTAAAGCTGCAGCTCTGCCTTTTAGATCCCAATTAAGACTCGGATCATCATGTTCTGATTATCTTCAGCATCGCCCTCATTAAAACACTTTGTTGAACAAATAATTAATGTAGTAAAAAAGAACACACAGTACTCAGGCAGCTCCATCAAAGCGATGCTAATTCTAAGTTCACATAATTAAGGCTAATAAAATCTCACTTGAAAAATATTGCTTGGCCGCTGTTTAATTTTAATAAGCTTTTGAAAAAAATCTGAAAATAAAATCACTCAGCCGAAACACGACCTTCGATCATAAAATACGGGAGCAAAATTGGACATGATCTCCTGGGAGCTGTACATCTCCTGTAGGCAGCTCAGATCCTGAGTGGAGTGTGAAGAGCTACACTGACCCACCATGGCTGTCTATGAGCTCGCGTGTGACGGATAACGAGTGTGTGATGAACAGGGAATGATGCGGCGGGCTCGTTTGATAGATGCTGTATGATGGTTAAGAATGAAAATTAAACTAGAGAGAAAACGTTAGAAAGCCACACCTCTTCGTGTCGTCGTCCTGGACGCGGGTGCGGTGTGTCCTAAAGTACTGCTCCAGCTGAACGGAATTGGACCTGCTTAAGCTCCTCTCCGGCTCTGCAGGCTGCGGCGGCTGCACCGATATCCTCTGTGGAAGGGTGTTGGACATTTCTCCTGGGCTCTGCTCTCCTCCAGAGCCGTTCACTTGCGCTGCCTTATATTGAGCCGAGCCTCTTCTGCCCTGCAGCTGCCACGAGGAAGACACGGCGGGGACGACGGTGGCCATCTGCACGGGCTCCGGCTGGACGCTGTCGAGTTTGCTGAGCGGCAGCTCTGCCTTGCCGTCCTTCTGCAAGTTGTATTTGTCCTCTTCCCTCTGAAGCCTGGACCTCTCCGCTTCCTTCTGCACGGCGGCCTTCTGCGCAGCCCGCCCTGCATCTTTCTGGAGATACCTCTCGGCGTCTTTGTGCACGCCGTGTATCTCGTTGTCCTTTGGAAGAACGTGCTTGTCGCCGTCTTTGTGCAGCGCGAATCGTTGCATTTCTTTCTGCAGCAGATTTATTTCCTCATCTCGCTGCGTGGCATGCCGTTTACTTTCCTTCTGCAGAGTCGAGGCGTACTTCTCTCCATCTTTCTGTACAGTAAACGTTTCCAGGTCTTTCGTGAGCATGTACCTGTATCCACTCTTCTGAAGAGGATACTTCTGTCCATCTTTCTCCAGCGCATACTTATCACCTTCTTTCTGAATCTGGTGCTTCTCGGAGTCTTTCTGAACAGCAGGTCTTTCTTTCTCTCTGTGAATCCTGGGCTGTTTCTCCAGCTGTTTCTGCTTTTTGTCCTCAGGGTGATGACTCTCACGGTTCCGCTCGTTATTTTGGATCTCAGGTTGAGTCAGAACCCAATGATTTAACATGTTGTTCATCTCCAGTGGGCTGCGTGGGTCTACCTTCATGCTTTCCAGTCTGGTACACAAGAACACATTACGGCATCACACCATGAGACATTTATCCAAATCCATACAGAAATGTACAAAGGCAACAAAAATCATAGTTTGATATGAACACTGCAGACCTAAAACCCTCAGAATCCCATCACATGTTATTCACATTAGGATTTTGTTATAATCAATGTTTTTTTTAATCAGAGTTGAGTAATTGTACTTTTTAAAACCAAGAGTGCCAATACCAAGTCTGGACCTGACATGGCAGAGCATATAGTAATTACAGTACATCAATAATACTTACACCAATCAGTAATAACATTAAAGGTGAGGTGAGTAATACTGACTATCTGGCTACAGTCGTACCCGTAAGGAGGTCTGATATATTAGCCAGCAGGTGAACACTCAGGTCTCAGAGCTGGAATCAGGAATAATGAGCGTGTGGACGGGTCTGAGTGACTTTAACAGGAGCCAGATGGTGATGTCTAGACGAGGATCAGAGCGGCAAAACTACAGATTTTGCGTGATGTTCACAGCTTGCAGCGGTGAGGACATACCAAAATGCTCCTAGGAAGGAGAACTGGTGAAGCAGAGAAGGGTGATGGACGAAGGCTCGCTGATGCATGTGGACAGGATGGACGTCCAAGGCTAATCTGTCTTTTCTGATTCCACAGAAGAGCTACTGCAGCACCAACTTTTAAATAAAAGAACGCTGGTTTGATAGAAAGGAGTCAGAACACACAGACAGTGCATATGTAGCATATGTAGAGGCAGTGTGATGCTCTGGTTGCGATGTTTTGCTGGGAAACCTCGGGTCCTGGCATTCATGTGGATGTTACTCTGACACGTCCCACCTACCTAAACACTGTTCCAGCCTGAGTTACACCCCTTCACAGAAATGATGTTCCCTAATGCACCGTGACACTGAAGAGCGCACACTCTTCAGGAACGGTTTGAGGAACATGACTAAGCGTCTGTGGGACATGGTGGAGAAACAAGTCTGATGTATGGAGGCTCCACCTCACAACTTGAGGTATCCGCTGCTGAATGTTTGGTGCCGGAAACCACACACACCTTCAGAGTCCAGGCCTCGATGGGTCAGGCTTCACAAGGGGAACTGGTGCGTAAGCAAACGAATTGTTTTCAAGGTCTAATTTGTTCGAACCCTTGCTGAAACACCTTGCTTTAACACCTTGCTAGGGTGTTAATTAATTCATTGGCAGTTCAAAGCTGATAAACGGTTCATCTGCTGTACTGTTACCCTTGAAGGTGTTTTCACACTTCACTCACTGTTAGACTGTTTTGTCTTTAATCCAGTGAGAAAACTGAACGCAAGAAAAGAAAGATTTTTTTTATTTTTGTCTTCTTGGTGTAACAGCATCCATGTATTATTCACTTTCAACTTTCTTTACACAATGTTTTCTACGTTGACACTATTTTATTTGTTTCTTGCCATTTGTATCCATGGCTTTTTTTTCTTTGTCCAACTCTTCCACATGGCATGGAATGTGTTGTGTTGGAGGTCGGCAGTTTCCAGGTTAAGCCACAGATTCTCGACTGGGTTTCAGGCCGGGACTTGACTTGACCATTCCAAAACACACAGCAATATTTTTAATATCCGTTCCTTGTGCGGAAAACAGAACAGAAATAATAAACAGAACTTCAAAAACCATCCCAGAGCGACATCCAGGTCAGACATGGTAGTCTTAGACAGAAAAATAAACTGTGATCCATTAGACATGTGATTAACATCGCTGTACCTTTTGATTGGCTCAGAGTGGACCAGTGTAGCGTCGGTCATCACTTTTATCCACGACTCCATTTCTTTGGCTGTGTCAGTGCAAAAGTAGTACGTCCTCATGTTTGGGTGTGCGGCCTGCTCAAGGGAAGACAGGATGAACAGAATAGCCTGGAAGAGGAAGAGACAGAACTTGTGAATGTCACTGTTGGAGGAACATCTACTGGTCATCACTTCTGGACACAAGTTCATACACATCCCTACTTAAAAGTCAAAGAAATCATTATAATCTTCTGATAACCCGTGCGTGTTTCCTCTCGAGTGGGAAAAATATTTTAGAAATCATCAACACCTGATGGTGTAAAGGGTTTTCCCACGCTACTACACAAACACGACAGAGTATACAGAACTGATGCTGCGGTAATACGGTTACTGAAAACTCACCATGTTGTTGAATCTCTTTACAGAACTGTTTCAGTCAACCTCAAGAAACACAAACAGAGACGCAGCAAGAGACTTTCATCAAATATCACAATAACTCGCGGGCGAGGCCCAGTCATGCAACATGTTGTTATAGACACTGCAGTGTAAATCAAAAGAACGCTGTACTGTATTACATATTAAAATGTTCACATTATATTAGGCGTCATGTTTACTGTAGGAAAGAAAAGACGAGGGACAAACTCGGACCTTAAAGGCGTATTTCTTGCTTATGTGGTCGTCCACAGATAACATGGAGATGTGGAAGCTCGGTAAAAGGATGCTCCCAAGAATCCCTTCTTCCTTTTCATCTGCGAAGGAGGGGGAAAAAAAAAGATCAGGAAAATGGTTTTAATACCAGTGAAACCATCACACAGACCTGCTGTCCTTCAGAAGGCTGTCTCTCTTTGCACCTCACACACCGAGTCCTGTCTGGAGCCGGAGGTGCAGCGTGGAACCACCCACCCACTCACTCACTTACTCACCCACACACCCACTCAGTCAGTCAGTCACCCACCCATTCACTCACCCACCCACCCACTCAGTCACCCACCCACCCACTCACTCAGTCAGTCACCCACCCATTCACTCACCCACACACCCACTCAGTCACCCACCCACCCACTCACTCAGTCAGTCAGTCAGTCACCCACCCATTCACTCACTCACCCACCCACCCAATCACCCACCCACCCATTCACTCACTCACCCACTCACCCATTCACTCACCCACTCACCCATTCACTCACCCACTCAGTCAGTCACCCACCCATTCACTCACTCACCCACCCACCCATTCACTCACTCACCCACCCACCCATTCACTCACCCACTCACCCATTCACTCACTCACCCATTCACTCACTCACTCACCCATTCACTCACCCACTCACTCACCCACCCACTCAGTCAGTCACCCACCCACCCATTCACTCACTCACTCACCCATTCACTCACCCACTCAGTCAGTCACCCACCCATTCACTCACTCACCCACTCACCCATTCACTCACTCACTCACCCATTCACTCACCCACTCAGTCAGTCACCCACCCATTCACTCACTCACCCACCCACCCATTCACTCACTCACCCACTCACCCATTCACTCACTCACTCACCCATTCACTCACCCACTCACCCATTCACTCACCCACCCACTCAGTCAGTCACCCACCCACCCATTCACTCACTCACCCACTCACCCATTCACTCACTCACTCACCCATTCACTCACCCACCCACCCATTCACCCACTCACTCACTCACCCATTCACTCACTCACTCACCCATTCACTCACTCACCCATTCACTCACCCACCCATTCACTCACCCACCCATTCACCCACCCACCCATTCACCCACCCACCCATTCACTCACTCACCCATTCACTCACTCACCCATTCACTCACTCACCCACCCACCCATTCACTCACCCACCCACTCCCTTACTCACTCACCCACCCACTCACCCACCCACTCACTCAGTCAGTAACCCACCCATTCACTCACTCACCCACCCATTCACTCACTCACTCACCCACCCACCCACTCACCCACCCATTCACTCACTCACCCACCCACCCACTCACTCACCCACCCACCCACTCACTCACCCACCCATTCACTCACTCACTCACTCACCCACCCACCCACTCACTCACCCACCCACCCACTCACCCACCCATTCACTCACTCACCCACCCACCCACTCACTCACCCACCCACCCACTCACTCACCCACCCACCCACTCACTCACCCACCCATTCACTCACTCACCCACCCACCCAGTCATCCACCCACCCACCCACCCACCCACTCACCCACCCACTCACCCACCCACCCACCCACTCACCCACCCACTCACCCACCCACCCACCCACTCACCCACTCACTCACCCACTCACTCACCCACTCACCCACTCACTCACCCACTCCCTCGCTCCCCCACTCACCATATCCGCTACGATCTTTTCAGGCTGTACTTTATTCCATAATGTCACTAAACATACATAAACGAACCCCCGCATGTGAATCCAGTTGAACGCAGGTTAAAGCTCACCTTTGTAGTAGAAGAGGCACATGTCGCACAACACAAACCACCTCTTCTTCCACATCTTCATTCCTGTGCTGTCCTGTAGGAGCACACGGTCATGACATAACGACTGAGCTCTGTTCATTATAGCACAGCGTACTGACACACTCAACCTAGACACTTCATCTGTGTGTGTGTGTGTGTGTGTGTGTGTGTGTGTGTCTATTACCATGATGTAATTGCACAGATGCTGCATAGAATCAGTCCATAAAGAGATCAGTCGCACCGTGTCAGTCGTACCTGTTTATAAAGCCAGTTGCGTCTGACTACTGGAGCGTTCGGGTTTCTCTTTATGGAGTGCGACCGCTTGCCAAAATTGTGGACTTTTTTAGATGGCCTTGATTGCTAGAAAAAAAGACAAGGAAAATTATAGTCAAGTTGTGCAAGAATACGGGTGTAGTGGTGTTTTTTTTGTTTCTACATTTGAATTCTGTTACACCTTGTGGAGTTTTTCCTTCCACTGGGGGGAGCAAACCATCTACATCTACACCATCTAAATTTACAGCATCTACAACATCTACAGCATCTACATCTACATCTACAACATCTACAGCATCTACATCTACAACATCTACAGCATCTACATCAACATCTACAGCATCTACAACATCTACAGCATCTACAACATCTACAGCATCTACATCTACAGCATCTACATCTACAACATCTACAGCATCTACATCAACATCTACAGCATCTACATCAACATCTACAACATCTACAACATCTACATCTACAGCATCAACATCTACAGCATCTACATCAACATCAACATCTACATCAACATCTACAGCATCTACAGCATCTACATCTACAACATCTACAACATCTACATCTACAACATCTACAACATCTACAGCATCTACAGCATCTACAGCATCTACATCAACATCTACAGCATCTACAACATCTACATCTACAACATCTACAACATCTACAACATCTACATCTACAACATCTACAACATCTACAGCATCTACAGCATCTACAGCATCTACATCAACATCTACAACATCTACATCTACATCTACAACATCTACATCAACATCTACAACATCTACATCAACATCTACAGCATCTACATCAACATCAACATCTACATCTACAACATCTACATCTACAACATCTACATCTACAACATCTACATCATCTACAACATCTACAGCATCTACAGCATCTACAACATCTACATCTACAACATCTACAGCATCTACATCTACAACATCTACAACATCTACAGCATCTACAACATCTACAGCATCTACAACATCTACAGCATCTACAACATCTACAACATCTACAGCATCTACAACATCTACAGCATCTACAGCATCTACATCTACAACATCTACAGCATCTACATCATCTACAACATCTACAGCATCTACATATACAACATCTCCATCTACAACATCTACAACATCTACATCTACAATATCTACAGCATCTACAACATCTACAACATCTACACCTACAACATCTACAACATCTACATCATCTACAGCATCTACACCTACAACATCTACAACATTTACAACATCTACACCTACAACATCTACAGCATCTACAGCATCTACATCTA
>CM060114.1:33225120-33397620 GCA_030522415.1 Channallabes apus
ATGAGCGGGCTGTGAAATAGTGGCCCCTCATCGGTGCTTTGGAAGGGTTGTGCGTCAGCCCTGCTCGTCTTTATCACTGATGTCCAGGTTTTAAGTACAGACTAACACAACTATGTTGTGGCTGATAAGTCCATGTCGTTAAGGTTAAGCATGAACAGGTGTATGCCATAGTCTTCTACCAGTTGG
Source organism: Channallabes apus (assembly GCA_030522415.1). Classification (NCBI taxonomy): domain Eukaryota; kingdom Metazoa; phylum Chordata; class Actinopteri; order Siluriformes; family Clariidae; genus Channallabes; species Channallabes apus. Next base: position 33,225,307 of record CM060114.1, read on the forward strand.
AGTAGGGCTTTAGCTATGCCTGTCCATGCCAGTCCTTCGCCATAGAAGAGCCTCTGTGCAGCCTGCAGTCTGAAAGTTTTTATTCGGCAGGACAGGTTGATCAAGCCCTGCCCCCCTTCTCGTACAGGTAGATATAGCACAGAGGCTCGGGTCCAGTGTTGGCCAGTCCAAAAGAAATTCACCAACTTCCTCTGCACTTCTTTGATTAATGTCTCAGGGGGTTCAAGGACAGTGAGGCGGTGCCAGACCATGGAGGCGATTAGATTATTGACGACCAGTACTATAGGACATCTAAGGCAGGACCCAGGTCCATTGAGACAACTTGGTACAAACTTTTTCCACTACCCCCCCCCCCCCAGTTTTTATTCTGTAAATCTTGTATCCCTAAAAACACCCCAAGGTACTTGAGGCAACTTTGCCCCATTTGAGACCATCTAGCAAGATTGCGGGTCCTGTTTCTTGCCATTGCCCAATTAAAAACTCATTTTTCCCAGTTCCTTGTCAGAGCTTGAACGTCTGTTACGTCGTCGGCATACACTGACAGCACAAGTCTCTCCTGTGACCCTCTGACAGGCAAGCCCTGTAGCTCGACTTTTAGTTTGTGTAGCAATGGTTCTATGGTGAGAATATAGAGTTATTCAGACAGTGGGCACCCGTATCTAACTCCCCGTTTCATTTCAAGTGTAAAAGCAGCTTCAGAATATAAACGTTTAATCCATAAAAAATTGTTTCCTACACCAAATGATTCAAGTGTCTGGAAAAGGTATTCATGGTCAACTCTATCAAAAGCTTTTTCTTGGTCTATCGATAAGAGACCCAGTTCATACAGTTTTGTTTTACAAAGATCAATTAAGTCTCTCATAAGAAAAAGATTGTCCGTAATGGTGCGGTGAGGTGTGCAGTAGGTCTGACTGTTGTGAACTACTGAGTGCCTGCACCGTTTAAGTCTGTTTTCGAAGGCATTTTGAAACTATGCTGTAGTCACTGCATAGTAGTGACACTGGTCTCCTTTTTTTGGGATCAGTGATAAAACCGGCCTTGTGCAGCTCACCGGTAGCTTCCCGCTGTTAAAAGCACATATAAAAACTTCATATAGATCAGCTCCTATTACCTTCCAGAAATGTTTATAAAATTCGCTCTATTCCTAGTGAGCGTCCAGTTGCGAGCTGCTGAACAGCATCAGTTAATTCCTGCAGTTCGAGTTCTGCATCCAGCACAGTGCTTTGCTCCAGGGACAGTTTTGGAAGCTCCTTGAGAAGTTCCTCTCTACAGGATGGATCACAGGGCTCTGCACTGTAGAGCTGAGTGTAGAAGTTTGTAGCCGCTCTCCTCATCTCACTTGGGTCAGTTGTTGTCGTTCCATCTGCTCGTGTCAGATACATTATCTGATTTTGGGGTTTAGTGTTTCTGGATAGGTTAAAAATGAACGCACCGGGAGCATCCATGTCCTTGATGCAGGAGATACGATGTCTAATCAGGACTGTTTTGGCTTGTTCGTGGAGGAAGGAGCTTAGAGCTTTTCTTTTTCCTTCCAGCAGACGGCCCATTCGGACATCGCCATTGCTGATCACTTTGCTTTCCGTTTGAGTGATTTCTGCCTCAAGTTCTTTTATAGTGGTTTTAAAACTGAGGTGTGTTCAGTGTAGTTTTTGCAGAAATTTTTATTCGATTTTTTTTCCAGTGGGGAAAATGGCTGTTTTATGAAGATTGTTTCTGTGGGATTTGGTGATATAAAACCTGTCCAGTTTCGCTGCTGTGATCTTTGCATTATTGACCTTGACCCATGTGTATTTTCTTGTGTTTGGGTTTTTTTCCCCTCCACACATCCACCAGACTACTCTGCTTAATGAGCTCCTCGAACGCCTCAGCAGACTTTGGGTGTGGTTCCTCTCCGTTTCGGTCTAGGGTGAAGTCTACTGTGCAGTTCCAGTCCCCTCCCATTACTATTGTGGATTTATTTCCAGTTATTTGTATTGTATTTTTGTATTCTATTAAACAGTTGTGTTCTCTCGCTACCAATGTTAGGGACGTATACATTTAAAAAAGTAAAAAAACTTTCTTTTTATTTCTGCTTTTACCATTAAAACTCGACCATGACCCACTCAGCCTCGTTGGCTTGGTCACGATATGTCTCTGGTAGGAAGACAACATCAATGTTCTTTTGTGTTATAAAGTCTCCTACTACTGCTTTTTTTTCTTCTCTCTCTGCCACCATTCATGTTTAAGGATCCTATTTTGAAATGATTCATTAGAGAAAGTAGAAGAAAGGAGGAACAGATGTAAAGTGCATTACAGAGAACAGAAAGCACCCAGTGTGATGTGTTCGCTTCTGCTTTGCATGAGACCGCCGCCATTTCGCTGTCATTTTGTAAGCGCTCTCTCTTTCTTTTGCTCAGAAGATCATTATTTGTAGTTCGCTTTAATTTTACTACCGATGCTATACATTTTTAACATCTGTAAAATTATCTTCAATGTTGATTGATTTTTTTGTACGTTTTCTTATGGAGCTGTTGATCCCCCAAAACATGACGCACTGATATCTGATACAGTATATCTGAAACGTTGTCTTCTTCAAAATCTTCATCCATTGAGTCTTCATCTTTTTTTCCACTCTGGACTCCCCAGCCCTCTCCACCTCTTCACATTCACTAGCCCTTTTTGTCCCTGTATGACCCATCATTTACCCATATCTCCTGTCTGCTCACCATCGGCCGTTACACGGCTCTCTACAGTGGGCCGGCCCCCATCCTGTCCCTCTGCAGCACCTGACTGCTCCACGCTAGAGTCCTGCGCCACTACACCTCCACGTCCTGCGCCACTACACCTCCACGTCCTGCGCCACTACACCTCCACGTCCTGCGCCACTACACCTCCACGTCCTGCGCCACTACACCTCCACGTCCTGCGCCACTACACCAGTCTGCAGAACTTTTTGTGCCTGATGTCCCCACATTCGAAGCACCTCATGCTCCCAGTGCTGGCGTACAGCATATATGATTTCCCCTCATGTGTGACTCTGAATGAGATGTCCAGAGTGGACTCATGAAGTCAGGAACATGAGCGCTGTACGCCTGAAGGAGACGACATAATAACGCCTAATAACGCCATGTGATCGCTGCTGTTAGATGTTTAATCTATTTATTTATGTTTGTACTTTAGAAAAAAAAATCTCAAAAAGTTTTCAAAAGACTTGAAAACACTCGTTCGCTCTCACACCACGCTCCACACACTGCTCTCCCACCACCTCCCAGCATGCACCAGATAGAGAGAGACAGAGAGAGGACTCACTCTGGTTGCGGGGCTGCTCGGTTGTGTCATGTAGTCCGAGCCTCCTGTGTAGTTGGACGCTTCACTCATGATGCTCGTGGGTCGCTCCTTCTTCTCAGTGGCCGGTGTTTTTGGTGCTGGTCTGAGATTTAAAAAGGGAGATTGATGGGGAAGAGGAGAGAGAGAGCGGGTTGAGCAGCGGTCAGGGTGATATCGCTTACACACATCAGCAGGACGCTTAAGATGCAGCAGAAGCTAAGGAAGCAGTGTGTCTCTGGCCTGGACCAATACCGCTAGATAGGTTTCATAAAAAAATACATCAAGCACATCTTATAGAGACGGAGCGAGAGAGAGAGAGAGAGAGAGAGAGAGCGAGAGAGAGAGAGCAGAATGTTCATGTAGTCGAAAAGCAAAGTGAAGAGGATGATTAACAGATCCCATGCTTTCAGTTTTATCCTCACTCCCTCTCAGTCTCATTAACCCAAACCATCTCTCTTTTTGTTTGTTTCTAATGTATTTGTTGGAGTTACAGCAGTCAGTCTGAGCTCCAGTCTGGACAACAGAAGGATATCGAGTGTTACAGTCGTCCCTCTTTTAATATATATACTGTATACACACACTACCGTTCAAAAGTTTGGGGTCACTTTCTAACTCCATGATGGTTCCTGATGTTTCTTTCTTTCTACATAGTAAAGTTTTGCTGAAGGCGTGCAGAAACTGCATTAATCTCCTTTGAACAGTTGATATTGAGATGTTTCTGCTACTTCTGCTCTGTAAAGACTTCATAACGCCTCTAATCTGAGGTGCTGTTAATTGGTCATTTTTCAGGCTGATAACTCTAAATGAACTTCTCGTCTGCAGCAGATGTAGGTTTTGGTCTCGTCCTCCTGGGACGGCCTTCATGAGAGATTTTTAATGAATTAATTGATAAATTCCTCAGTAAAATAAGCATTTGGTCGCCTACAAACAAGCAAGATTTCTGTCTCTCACAGACCTGTAACAACTTCTTTAAGAGGCTCCTCTGTCCTCCAGTTGTTACTTGTATTAATGGCTTCTGTTATCAGAATATAAGACACGTGTCCACAACCTCAAACAGTCACACTCCAAACTCCACTATGGCCGAGACCAAAGATCTGTCAAAGGACACCAGAAAACTAAATTGTAGACCTGCACCAGACTGCGAAGACTGAATCTGTAGTAGATAAGCAGCTTGGTGTGAAGAATACGGGACCACTGATAATCTCCCTCGATCTGAGGCTCCACGCAAGATCTCACAAACTGGGTGGGGTCAAACTGATCACAAGAACTGTGAGCCCAAATCCCAGAACCACACGGGGGAACCTGCAGAGGACCAACGTAACAAAGTCTACCATCGCCAGGGACTCGAATCCTGCAGTGCCATACGTGTCCCCCTGCTTAAGGCCAGTACATGTCCAGGCTCATCTGAAGTTTACTAGAGAGCATTTGGATGATCCAGTAGAGGACTGGGAGAATGTCATATGGTCAGATGAAACCAAAATAGAACTTTGTGGTTGGAGGAGAAAGAATGCTGAGTTACATCTAAAGAACACAAGACCTACAGTGAAGCATGGGGGTGGAAACATCAAGCTTTGGGACTGTTTTTCTGCATGGAGCATGAAGATGAAACGTGGCTGGGCCTTTCAGCATGACAATGATCCCAAACACACAACGTCCGGGCAACAGAGGAGTGGCTTCATAAGAAGCATTTCAGGATCCTGGAGTGGCCGAGCCAGATCTCAAGTTAAAAGTCTGTGTTGGCCAGTGACAGCCACAAAACATCACTGCTCTCGAGGAGATCTGCATGGAGGAACGGACCAAAACACCAGCAACAGTGCGCTGCATGAGAGATGGTTTTTGGTTAAAGCATAAAAAAACTATAAATCTGTAGTGTCTGTAACCATGTCAAATTTGTGTTGAAATATCTGAAAAATTTAGCATTTTAGAATATTACACCTTTTCAGGTTTTTGTCTTTTCATGTGAAATCTAAATCAGAGTTTCATCTAAATGATATGAATTTAAAAAAGTTACAGACACTAAAACATAAAAAGAGCATGAAATTGTATTTAGCAAATGTGTTCCTTTTTATCTGATAAAAGTATAAATGTGTATCTACTGTATATTTACAAAAGAACTAAGCATGGAGTCACCTATCTGAAAATTGACTGTCTCCTGGGTGAGACACGCTTTAGCACAGATACCATGTTATGGCCGTCTACACTTCACCTCTGACCTAGGCACACTGATGAAGACTGTGACCTTGAGCAGACGGTTGACCCGACTGTGTTTCATGTCTGAAACCTCCCGCCCCCAAAGATCTTCACCTTGCTTTGGACATACCTTGATCATTCTGGAGGACAAACCTGTACAACATACTGTACACATACGTGTATTACATTCGAGAAGACATTAGTATGGTGACAGAGATCCATCGTCTCTCCTTATTAGTTACACTCTGGCCTTAAACGCTGGATGCTGTAAGTATGAGCACAGCTGTGACTGGATTAGGAAAGGGTGTGAAAGGGATGTTAATGCAGTGGAAATGAACCCTGGCACAGGTCCGGTGTCTCCTGACGTCAAATGGCAGAGAATTACCTGCTCACAACACGATGGACAAGTTTCCCACAATTCAGGCTACAAACAGAAAGAAACACAAGACTAAATATCACCAAGTGAAACATAATTGAAATGTCAGACATGCAGGAAAAAGTCAACCTTAAACAAGGAGATGAAAAATAACAGAAAACAGAAAAAGTGAGAATCTGTTTAAAACAAAATAAGGTGTGAATTAAAGAGCGGCAGAACGACTGTTTGTCAAGCGCTCAGGCCTGGTGCAGCTCCTCACTCCATCACCCCTGGACGATGACGGAGCGTTTGCTTTAACACGGCTCACTGCACCCTCCTGAACATCACCTCTGTATTAGCCTGCCGCAATAAGACCGGGCCGGGCCGGGCCGGGCCAGACACCCGGCCGCGCGCGGCGACACGCTGATTAACACGAGCGGACGCCGCCGCAGGAACACTGTGCCTGTGTTTCAGGAGGCTGGAATGTGCTCAGAAAGGTCCAAATGTTTCCAGCTATTCAACAGCGGAGAAAGCGATTAGTGTAGCGCTGCTCCAGACTCGTACATCACCGCCACGGAGAAAAACAGCCCATGTATAGCAGAAGGACGCCAAATGCAATAAACCGCCCATTTATCAACTTACTGCCCCTCACACACACACACACACACACACACACACACACACACACACACACATACACACACACAGTTCCACGCTTATGTTTAGTGACTGTCAAGCTATCTAGCTAACTCTACTGAGCTGCACAATCATCGTTATAAATGTAAGTGAATGTGTCTGTAAGCAGTTTAACTTCTTTATCCATTTTCATGTTTTCAACTTTCATACTCGAACCAATCCACTTTTGTCCCCTTTTTGGAGAGGAACATCATATTTAAATATTACATACAGTGCTGTGCAAAAGTCTTGAGGAGGAATGTTTTGGGTTTGTTTAAGCCACACAGTGACCTATTAATCATTCAAGCCTAAAAAACATCTAAATGAAGTCCTGAGCCAGTGAGAAACAGGTGCAGATGATGACAGATGATCAGGTTAGTTATACTGTACTGCTGATGCTGAGGGGTTGGAACAGACGAGAGGGGAAACGAGGTCGCTGCTGAGGTTCATACATAAACAACCAGCTTTTGAACTGGATCTTTAGACACCTGTCGCAGTAAAACGTTTGCTCCTGTTTCTTGCATTTAATCAAAATCATTAAATTTATTATGAAAATATAGGGGGGGGGGGTGTCAAGACTTTTGCACAGTACGACGATGTAAACGATGCAGGTACAGGTCAAGAACTTCTGCTACCGTTCACATCCTACATGAGCATGAAGTCTGATCTCCGTGACTTTAGCCCTGGTATGGCTGCGGGTACAGATGGTACAGTCGGTACGGTCTGCCTCATGACCGACTCGACGGTACGGTCTGCCTCATGACCGACTCGACGGTACGGTCTGCCACATGACCGACTCGACGGTACGGTCTGCCACATGACCGACTCGACGGTACGGTCTGCCACATGACCGACTCGACGGTACGGTCTGCCACATGACCGACTCGACGGTACGGTCTGCCACATGACCGACTCGACGGTACGGTCTGCCACATGACCGACTCGACGGTACGGTCTGCCACATGACCGACTCGACGGTACGGTCTGCCACATGACCGACTCGACGGTACGGTCTGCCACATGACCGACTCGACGGTACGGTCTGCCACATGACCGACTCGACGGTACGGTCTGCCACATGACCGACTCGACGGTACGGTCTGCCACATGACCGACTCGACGGTACGGTCTGCCACATGACCGACTCGACGGTACGGTCTGCCACATGACCGACTCGACGGTACGGTCTGCCACATGACCGACTCGACGGTACGGTCTGCCACATGACCGACTCGACGGTACCGTCTGCCTCATGACCGACTCGACGGTACCGTCTGCCTCATGACCGACTCGACGGTACCGTCTGCCTCATGACCGACTCGACGGTACCGTCTGCCTCATGACCGACTCGACGGTACCGTCTGCCACATGACCGACTCGACGGTACGGTCTGCCACATGACCGACTCGACGGTACGGTCTGCCACATGACCGACTCGACGGTACGGTCTGCCACATGACCGACTCGACGGTACGGTCTGCCACATGACCGACTCGACGGTACGGTCTGCCACATGACCGACTCGACGGTACGGTCTGCCACATGACCGACTCGACGGTACGGTCTGCCACATGACCGACTCGACGGTACGGTCTGCCACATGACCGACTCGACGGTACGGTCTGCCACATGACCGACTCGACGGTACGGTCTGCCACATGACCGACTCGACGGTACGGTCTGCCACATGACCGACTCGACGGTACGGTCTGCCTCATGACCGACTCGACGGTACGGTCTGCCTCATGACCGACTCGACGGTACGGTCTGCCACATGACCGACTCGACGGTACGGTCTGCCACATGACCGACTCGACGGTACGGTCTGCCACATGACCGACTCGACGGTACGGTCTGCCACATGACCGACTCGATGGTACGGTCTGCCTCATGACCGACTCGATGGTACGGTCTGCCTCATGACCGACTCGATGGTACGGTCTGCCACATGACCGACTCGATGGTACAGTCTGCCACATGACCGACTCGATGGTACAGTCTGCCTCATGACCGACTCGTTAGAGAGCTGCAGAAATGATCAGGGGCTTTAAGTGTTCCTATTATTGTGCCATGTTATTTATTTAAAAATCTTTATTTATTCGTTCACTTGTGCTAAATATGGAATGTCGGAGCTCGGATGCTGTTGCGTCTCTCTCTTTAGTACGACTGTCACACCAGCGAATCACCTCGTCATGTTCGTTCCTCACTTCCTCTTACAGCAGAGTGAGAATAATGAGTGTTAATCTTATTTACACGCTTACACACGCGTTTCTCCTGCAGGAGCTTGTTGTGGACCGAGAGGAAGTACGGAGACACTCGAACCCGAGAAATGTGTATTAAACCCTCAGGAAGCGTTATAAGGTGTCGCAGTGTAACTTGGTCAGAATGTCTGATCCTCAGCACGGCGCACGTCACTCGCTGCCTTTTAAACTGCTGAGTCAATCCACAGAAGACTGATACGGAGTCGGTATCTCAGCCTGGCATCCGAGTCTGCATTTATTTATCTATCAGTAATAAAACCATGAGAAACAGTCGTACATCAGGATTATTAGGCACCAAACGTCACGGCTCATTCTGAATCATTCTGTAGAACAGACACCTTCAGCATCACGTCTTCAGCTCGTAAACATCAGTTACAGATGTTCAGAGAGAGAGAGAGAGAGAGAGTCAGCAGACACACTAAAAATAATCAGAGCTTTATACGCTTAAGAGTCTTCTGTGAATTCCTTTCAGCTCATCAGCGCCTCTTCCACACAGCATGGTGACAGACTGACTGCTTACATTTAGGGCAGAATAAAAAGACAACAGTCACAATCACACAGAGATCTGATAATGAGGACTCACTCAACCCACTGACCTGCCGCAATGCTGACGAGCACCTCACACACACACACACACACACACACACACACACACACACACACACACACACACACACCCCAGGGCTACAGTCGAGGTACAGCCATGAAATTGCTAGTCAAAGTGAAAATGAATCTTTGTTTCATCCTCAAAACTTTTGGCCCCCGGCTGTACAGTGTGTCGCCCCACTGGAGCCCCGGGTTCGGCTCCAGAGTAAAGGGTTTAATCTGCAGTACTGATCTCCAGAGAGAGACTACACTCATGCAGAATACTCGTCTAGGTTTAAAGGCTGTTATAATGATTTAATAAACGTGAGTGAGTGGGGGATTAGTTAATAAAAAAAGCTCCTATGTGGGACATAACCAGATTACAGTAAGGACTTATGCCTCTTTTCCACTGCATAGTACGACATAGCACGGTTCAGTTCAGCTCACTTTGGTTCGGCTCAGTTTGGCTCGGTTTGCGCTTCCACTGCAGTTCAGTAACGCTTTAGAGTGGGCGGGATTTTTCACGTGTCGTTATAGTCGCGGCGCCGCTACTGCCGTGACATCATCGTAAACGCGCCACAAACAAACACACAACAATGGAGCATATCGACGGCATGGTGTTCTTCATTCTCGGCATGTGGATGTTTTTAACAGCGAGACGAACGAGTTTGTTTCATAAGAGGCTGATGGCAGCCAAAGAAAATTTTTGGTTAATACAAAAAGGTGCGTCCGATCCTTCTCTGGCTGTTCTAAATATAGCGGTTCTGTTGTGTCTCGTGTCGCACGTTCAGTGACGCAGTAATGACGATTTTCTCCGGCCAATCAGTGACCAGCAGAGTTTACACGTCACGTTTTGGTAACGGTTCGGCGCGCTTGGAACCTCGGCTGAGGTGGTACTAAAAAAAGGACCAGGTACTGTTCCCAGTGGAAAACCCCCCAAAAGTGAGCTGAACTGAACCGTGTCGTGCCGTACTATGCAGTGGAAAAGCGCCATAGGAGACTCTAGAACTTCCTGAACCCCATGAAGAGTCTACAGAGTGTACACTGGGGTTTACAGGCTACTGTTCTATACAAAAACATATTATAGGGACTACAGGGACCCTTTAAACAAACTGCATATAGTCAGAATAAAGACAGAAAATAAAAATGCAATATGTTAAGAAGTTGCGATGCTTTGAGCATAAAGAACATTCCTGTGATACACTGATGGAGGTTAATGATTTGGTGAAGGAGCTGTGTGATGATTATACTGCCGTCACTCAGGACGAGTGTGTTATGGAAAACTCTGCTGGATGCAGAGCACCCCGGAGTCACATGACGCAGTGCCGAACCCGTCTCCAAGTCGAAATCAGATTCATTCTGACGCAAACTCTGTGAAATTCTGCTGCTACACACAGTTCACTCTGCACACTTAAATCAGTTTGGAAGGCAGAGCAAACACACACTTGGCGAAAGAGGAATGAGAGAATACTAGACAGCTGCTGAAGAAACGATTAGAGAGAGAAAGAGGGAGAGAGAGAGAGAGAAAACACACTCACTGTTCGTTGACGACGAAGATGCAGTTGTCTTGTGATGGTGCACCAGAGACCGGATGTTTACAGGTCACTTTCCTCTCATTGTGACTGTGGGGGGAGAGAGATAGAGACAGACAGAGAGAGAGGGAGACATAAGACAGAATCCATATATTTTTAAAGCTTTACTGGTCATATTTTCACCTCTAGGTGATTCTGGTCAGCAGGATGCAGGATCTTTTACAGGGTTCTCCAGAGATAATCAGAGGAACCTCGGTATAAATATTTAATCTGCTCTGGGGGCAAAAGTATTTGTCCAAACCTGTTAATTATTGAACTCAGGTGTTTCAATCAGGTCCTGTATTCACACTGAAGGACAATCGCAATGCTTCAGCATACCAAAACATCATGGACAATGCTCTGTTTATCAACTTTTTGTCCAAAGTTTATTGAAGGCCCTTTTCTATTCCAACGTGACTCCGCCCCAGTGCACAAAGCTAGGACTATAAAGACACGGTTTGATGAGTTCGGAGTGGAAGAACTCGAGCGGCCCGAACATAGAGCCCTGACCTCAACCCCATCCAGCACCTTTGTGATGAACTGGAACGGAGATGGTGAACCAGACCTTCTCGTCCAACATCAGTGTCTGACCTCATAAACACTCTACAGAATGAACGGACACGAATTCACACAGAAACAATCCAACATCTTGTGGATGCCTTCAGAGAAGAGTGTGAGCTGTTATACCTGCGAAAGGGGGACCGACTCCATACTGAAGTGTGTGTTTGGATACAATGTCACTGCAGGTTTAGACAAATACTTATGTCCATATAGTGTGTGTGTTCCTTAAAAAATATTCCCTTCACCCCACACTGAGCCGAGTGCACATCACAAACCGCGAGGAATCCTTTTGCTAAATGTCCTGCCGGAGAGACAGAAGCGTATTAGCGAGGTGTTACCAGAGCAGCTTGAACACACCGAGGACCTCAAACTGTACCACTGCAGGGGTGAACCGAGTCCCTCTACAATAGATTCCCTTAACTGCTGTTCAGTGCAGATGGCGGTAGAGAGCACCGATTACATCATTACTCCAAAATCTCTTGTGTCTTTATCTGGGTTGAGACCTGCTGAGGGTGAGCCAGTGACTCCTCCCACCCTGTGAATGGGGGAGGAGACTTCCTAATTAAAAAAAAAAAAAAAAAAAAAAACACTACAGAAAACCATGAAGACATGGACAGACATGCGTTACACCACCGCATATGAGCGATACACAGGAATAACTTACTGTACTGATTTTCACTGGTGTTTGTTTCTAAGGTTTTCTTCATGCAGAACAAGTGTGACACACACACACACACACAGCCTAGAGTGAGCCAGCACAGATGTCGGTGGATGGACCCCGCGGACACCCTAAATGTCCCTTTATTGAAGTTTATTACCCAGTGGACAACTTTATCTAAACACTACAGATTTCAGCAGCTGATGAGATTAAAAAGAAATATAAAATCAAAGCACTTTTTAACTTTATAGCATACATTTAATAGAAGTTCACAGTGCGTGTGTGTGATGTGTGTAAAAAGCTCAGAGGCACACGGGGAGAAGACCAGCTGCCAGTGACATTCAAGGTGACCCGAGACAGCACTCCAGGCTGACGTCTCACTGCCACCACACATCCCGCTACACAAGCTGGCACCAGACTGCAGCATTTACTGTTGCCATGGTTTCGAGTGCGTGTCCGACACGTGAACTGTGAAGCCTCTGGTGTGTGTGATATCCTCTGCAGTCTGAAACACTCGGCACTGATGCAAAGCAAATGGAGAAAGAATGCGAGTAATAAGCAGAGGTGAGCGCCAGGGGGACGCTGGGGACGTGGACGCTGTCACGACGTAATCGAGGAAATAATGAGGAGCTTCTTAACTCCAGATCCAACAAGACTGCCTGTGACATTACAATCAAACTTAAACTATTTGGATAAATAAGATAGAAAACAAATGCTGAAATGCAGACATGCAGAGTTGTAATTTCGCTTTCACCTGACCTTTACGAGACAAACAGCAGAGGTCACCTCTCTGTGGTGCTGCGTCATTTACACCAGCTGTGTGAGTGTGTGTGTGTGATCTGAACACTAATTCTCCAGATCTACATCAGCTGATGAATTAGACATTTAAATGTGAAATAAGCTGGTGTTTAAAACACACCAAAAAAACATGATAATAGTTGCAAAGCAGCAATGAGCGGGCCCAAGCACCTGCGCCATGGCCACGTAGACGCACCACACAGCCTGTCACTCAAAAGTTTAAGGCATTGCCAAGGCTGAACCGCTTGAGATATCAAAAATCCCATGGCCCAGCCACTCGTGTGTCCTAATGGCAGCAGATTTCAACCCGTGTGCTGATTTTCATGAATTTCGAGCATGTCAAGACCCCAAGAAGCCCTGGACGCTGGGAAAAATAAATAAGAACAAGAAAACCCTTCGGGAGGTCAGGTCTCCTACTGCACAGTGCCTGCTGACCCGCAGCACCACTGCATCTCAGCAAGTAAACTATCTAGAGAATACAAACGTCTCTGTATTTCCCATTTGAGCTTAACTATCTTTGTCTTGAACTTAATCAACCAGAAATAATTTTTTTTTAAACCTAAATCTATCAAGCTGAAATAAACACCAAACATTGGCACGATTACCTTTTGACCTGTGACCATGAAGCTCCAGTAAGAGGATTATTCATGTAATAATCTGGTGTCATTTCATAAGAGGATGACAAATTATATTCAATACATGTTACCCAGCAGGTCATTTGTTTGTTGATCAGCTGAAAACATGCCCCTGTACATGTAAATCCATGTTTAATAACGCAGCAGAGTTCACACTGGGTTCTTCCTCCACAGTCTCACAGATGTGTGCATGATTTAACAGAGCGGTGAAGAGGTCAGCGAGCAGAAGACTGAAATCCTCGCACTTTACACACACAGTTTATAGCAGAGGTTGGAGAATAAAGACTGCGCTGGCGTGTGTAAACTCTGAATTTGCACACGCCTGGCCCCATAGCCTCATCAATTATTCATGAGCTGTTGAGCTGAAGTACGGTGGTATTTGTACTGTACGCCTGTGCGCAGCCTTCGACTAGGGTCACCCTTACATCATGCATTTGTGCCATTTCTGTGCCATTTGTGCCACAACGTGAGCCCTTTAAAGGAACATTAGTGAAAGTTTGAATTCCTGGGTGTGGGTCTGACCTTGCGCTGTGTAAAGGTTCATTGTTCTCCACGTGTCCTCAGTTGTTTCTCCCGTATGAAGGTGGATACTATGGATTTGTAATTTAAGATCATGACCAGGTGTGAAGGTGTGGCTGAGAGACGCACTGCCAGGTGACTGCTGTCCCGCCCAGACTGTAATCATAAAAACTCACCATGGACAAAGTGACCATCTGGCAATGTGTGAAACCGACCATCAGGACAGTCACAGTCTGACTCTGAGGCTGACTCTGGCCTCCAGCGGGAGGCGGATGGAACCAATTTGCTATTCAGACTCGTACACCAGTATCAACACCAACACCAGCAAGCCTTTGGACTGGGTGACCTTATAGCATTAAAATGTTCCCCAATCAGCAGGTTCATGTTCTGCTTAATGAACACAGGTCTGGTGATCAGGAGGCTTACAGAATCGCCAATCATGAATACAAACAGTGGCTTGAGAAGCACTTTAACCCTGCTGTGGCACAGCATTCAGGGTATCACGGACCTTAACCTGCAACGCACTGGACCTCCTACCAGCACTGCACCTCCAACCAGCTCTGCATGCTCCCCGATGAGCTCCACTACTTGGCCTGGTGTTTAGAGTCTGTGCAAAACAGCTGGCTGTGGGCTTTATGCACATCTTTCACCTTTCCTTGGCATCTCCACCCGCTTCAAGTCTGCTACCACCCCAAAGCACTCCATCAGTCCTCACCCACATCGAATTCCCAGCAGCCTGTCTATCGCCCCGACGGGTCAGCAGAGGATGCCATCTTCACAGCGCTCCATTCTGCCCTGACCCACCTGGACAACCCAGCACTTACACTCGGATAGCTGTTCTTCAACTCCAACTCAACATTTAACAATCACTCTTTCCAAGTCGTTCATTGAAACCCAAACAGCCTGGGCTTCAGCACCCCACTCTCTAACTGCACTCGGCCTTTCTAACCTTCTCCAGTCTCACCCCACTGTAGTGCTTCACGGACACATGGAGGGTGAGGGGCCGGTGGCACGTGCGGGGTGAGGGACCGGTGGCACGTGCGGGGTGAGGGGCTGGTGGCACGTGCGGGGTGAGGATACTTTCACAGAGCTGTACATTTCGTACATGCTGTCCGCTTCATCCCACGTGATTGCGGTGCTACCTGAAAGCAGATTACAATGCCGTATTTTTAGAGACTTATTCCGCTGTTACGCGTTTTGTTCAATGTCCAGGTTGACGCCCGGAATGGGAACTGTGGAGCACCTTGCCCGATTCCTGTGTCTGAGTGAGGTACTGTATATGCGCAGGAGTAGTTCGTCTCCCCACCGCAGTATCTGGGTGCGCTAGGTTGATAGATAGATACTGATCCCGAAGGAAACTGCAGACTAGACCAGTCCGACTTAGAGCAGTTTGACATACTAAAATTATACTAGGACTAAATGTTTACTTTCATTTTAATAGTAATGTTTTAGATCGGTACATGACGTTAGTAGGACTAAAACTCTGTTCAGTCGCTTCCACACGAGTCTGTCTTTTTTTCTTTAGAACGTAGTAAGATGCGTCTTTTCATGTTAACCAAAAAGCACAAACTCTGATCATGCTGAAACCTTACTGGGCATCACACACACACACTCAGGGTGAAGCTAACGTAAAATTACATAACACCAACCTCTGCTAAAAGGCATGGGAGAGCGAGAGAGAGAGACGCTGAGAGCTCCTGATGAGTGCATGGAGTGTGTGTGTGTGTATATACATGTGTGTGTGTGATGCAGCACTGAAGCACACACTCCTGTGTTTCGCTTAAAAAAAATGGAGAGCTGTGCCACACCACTGTTAACTGAAGCTTGTGAGACGAGAGTCAGCTAATGGACTCCCACGTGCACGTGTGGGTTTAGAATGGGGAGGAGTTTCACACGTGGACATTAACGGCGCTTTGTATGTTTTTAACCAACTCGTCTTAAGAAAATCCTGTTACAGGAGATAAGGAGAAAATATCTAAATGTAATCATTTATACGTGTACAAGTTTAGGGGTGTGAGAAGTAAATGTGTGTAAACACACACTCTCTCTCTCTCTCCAAACTGTAAGACCTGCTTCATCTCTGAGCATATGTCTAGTGCCTCCTATAGGACCTTATAGAAACACTCTGTTGGATATTAGACACTTGGACATCTGACAGGTCTTAACTCGTCCAGAAGATGGCAGAAAAAACTGAGCGGAATCAGCTCGAGCTTTCGGAGTCACAGGCTTATCACAGTTAGTAACAACGTGTTGGTTTTCAAGTTACCGAACAAAGCCGTCAAACTAATTATTGACCTAATTAACTCATTATTCAGCCAATCAGACAGTGGTACGTCAGCAGCGTTGCGTCAAACCTTCAGACCAATCAGACTCGAGACTACAAGAGCACATGATGCTGTGATGGATTTCTAACGGTGTTATCTCACACCAAGTGAACTCGTTGTGTAACGTTCGAGATGTTGTACATTAGTCTCAGCTGTGTAGGCGCACTTGGAGTACGTTCGGAGGTGACGCGCACGCCACAGCTCTTGGATGTCCGGTTTCAGTTCCACTAGGTCATACATCCTTCTTCTTCTTCTCTTCTCCTCCCACACAGAGCAGCTCAGTCGTACCTCTCAGAGAGCATACGGCAGGATTCGCACTCGCAGAGTCTGCCATGTTCTCTCACGCAGTCCTGATACCGAACTCAGCATGGGGCATGGAACCCAATCTCTGCTGTTTTTCTGTGCTTGTGTACACACGGAAGTGAACTGTACCGTTCCGTTAATCAGACCAGGCTACATGTGCGCTAATAAACAAGTGCGCTATTAACTGTGATATCTCGCTCTCCTGCCATGTCAGTTGTTTTCTCAGCCTGCTTTTTCGAGCTGTAATTTCGCGCGCGAGGCAGAAAGAGGACGGGGTTGTTGTTTTTCTGAAGAAATGAAAGCTGCCCACTCTTTCGACTTCCTGATGGTCAGTAGGAGAAGCGAGTGGCCGCGGTCCAGGAGTCAATCACCACCTCTTTCCTTCTGGAGACATGCGGATAATCTGAGTCACTCGAGAGACGTTAGAGGTGACCGGTTCCTGTAATCCGAGTGATTAGACGAGGTCCGGCTGCACGGCTGCGTTTCATCAGATGTTCTGATTGTGAAACACACTTATATAACTGCAGGTAGAAAAACACAAAGAGCCTTGATACGCATGCAGCGAGGGAGTGTCGGGATGGAAAGGAGACACTTCTAATGTAGGCGCGTGAGATTAGATCAGACGCTGCGTCTCTTGACTTACATAAGACTTCAGGATGGGAGCTGACAGCCTGCCTCGGCGTTTTGTTGCATTGTGTGTTTTATTTCTTCCCCATGTGCTCGAGCTATGAGGGGCGCGGAGTATGTCTCAGCTCATGGACACCCAGTACACACCACACACACACACACAGTACAAAGTCCCTGTAGAGTAACTGATCAAACAATAATAAATATAAGGATTTCCAAGAAGGTTATTATTGACGTTAAGCACAAGTGTGAGTGATGGATGCAGTCAGGTCCACTGTATGTTAGTTTTAATAAAGAAAGGAAGATTAGCGGAAGATTAGACTGAGAGAACACGGACATGATCAGTTCATTACACACACGGTTCAGCATGAGCTCTGAAACTGGATGATGGAGAGATAAAAGGAAGAAACACACTGTATTAGGACCATCTCAGTGGGTTTGATTAGACTGTAATCCGGACGCTTGTATAACGGATTGACGGCTCTGGTGGATAAGTTACGCCTTGAACACTGAGCCGCTGATCTGGAGATGATGACGATCATAAACGCTCTTGCTAACTGTGCAGATAGCGCGCCAACGCTAACGGTGCACCATACAGGGGTTTATTCTGCAGTTCATCCAAAGATGACAGTCTGTTCACTGAGCAACACCTGAGCACTGACTCTCCTCCGCGACTACAGAACTGAAATTAGCATCATATGTAAAGATAAATGATGTGAGTAATGCGATAAAATTCAGCTAAAATTTGTTCATGACAAACAGAATTATACTGTACACACACCGCGAGGGAATACAAGACCACAAGCGCTAAGAAATAAAAGCCTTCAGCAAACATTCGAGATTCGAGAAAATCCTGGGGAAAAACCACAGCGATGCGGAGGTGAGATCACGTCTCGAACACTAAACCCACGTCACCTACAGAACCCGGGGTCTAAACCCCATTCTGTTCATTTCATTTAACCACGTTACCCAACAGCGCCACCTGCAGGGACGGATAATAAACCTTTCTATTCTTTTATTTGTTAATTTCACAAAACAACCTGAACAAGATTAGAAGAAATAAACCTGCTTAAATTAGAAGAAAGGTTTCGGCTGTACATTGGGTCAGAACTCACTCTTACACTGATCTCTTTACGTTTCATCCACTGGAGGACCAGATTTAATCACAAGGGTGTAAATGAATCTCCTGCAGTCCTCAGATCTCCACCTGTAGTTTAATCTGCACCATCAGTTTAAATCTAAATGTGGAGTAAAAGTGATGTTATGAACGGTTATGTGCTGGATTTAATAATCTACTAATGCGCTTCTGTCTCAATGTAAACAAACACCTGCACCAATAGATATTAATTAGAGAAGATAAAGTGAATATTTTGAATGGGATTACTTAATATTTTTACTTTGTCTGAAATAACAGCGCTGAAGTGGTTATAAGTGAATTTTAACAACAAAACTTCATCTTTATCTGATCGACTTTTTCCATTTCTCATCTGATTCTCTCTCCGATTACCGAACAGGGAGTGTATTTGTCTGAGCACCAAAGAAGGACAACTTAGTGTAAACAAGGCGTCAGATACTCAACCTTACAGAATGTCATTTCTGTCTATTAATAAGTTAGACAGAGAGTTCTGCTGTACAGAAACACACACGGACGTGGACTTCAACCTCTAATAATATTATTATTATTATTATTATCACTGATTACATTAAAGATCAGATCAGATTATTATTAGATTTAAACATTATAACTTGTTATACAGACTGTTTAGCCGTTAATGACTGTTACTGTCACTAGTGTATAATAATATTACTGGTTCAAGCCCACGGACTAAAAACCCTCCTCCAGTCCAGTGTGCTTGTTTATGATTATGGACTTCCTGTGTGTGACTTTGCACACTCTCCTTCACGCCACCTCCGTCTCAGTCTGTAAGCCGAGTAAACGCTGCTGTGAGCAATTACAGGCTCGTAACAACCCTGAGAGACGCTGATAAAAATAATTAGTGCATTTCCAAAGCAGGCTATTGAGCTAAAGATCGTCTTTCTCCTAGTAAGAGGCGGACCATGTCATTACACTACCTGTCCAATCACAGCCGAGAGCTCTACAGGTCATCTACAGCACAGTGCAGAAATTATTGACCCCCTCAGGTCCTCATATTTCACTTCCAAAGCTCCAGACTTTCTTGTATGTTTAATTCTCCAGACTTGGTTTAGTCTCTCGACATTTTCATTCTGTACCTGAGCAGGAATGTGTTTGGTGTTCGTTAATCCACACGGTGACCCGTGAATAATTCAAGCTTAAAAACATCTAACTTAAGTTCTGAACCAGTGAGGAACAGGTGCAGATGATCAGGTCATTAGTTATACTGCCGAGTGGTGGGAACAGACGAGAGGGGAAACGAGGACGCTGCCGAGGTTCTTACATAAATAACCAGCCACTGTGCAGACGGGTGCGGTAACACAGGCTCCCGGTTATTTAATTTAATCTACATTATTACTATTATTATTATAATTGTTAGATCAATACTTTTCCATAGTACTGCACATGATTTAATTTTACTGTAAATTTAAATATCTACAGTATGGATACAGGAAGTTAAAGACTGTTAATGGAACCTTCTGTAAAATTATTCATGGAACAATCCATCACTGGACAGTTTGTTAGCTTAATATTAAACATAAATTAAAGTAATTATTTATTAATTAAGGTAAGTATTAAATGAAATTGAATTGAATGAAAGTAAAAACTTGGCAAAGAAAGTTGCCAAGCAGAGGAGACGCTAAAACTTCGTTAGCGTCAGTGAAAAGCCAAGTGAAGTGAGTTTACAGATATATATTTATTTTTTTGTATTTTGTGTGAGATTTAGTGAAGACGCAGCACCGCGGGGTCACAAGGGGTCATCAAGGACGGTAACAAGAAGAAAAGGGAGACGCTTTCAGTTTGGTTTTTAAAGCCGCCGGTGCCGAGAGGTCAGATTTAATGTCTATTTATTTTAGATTTTACTTCATTTACTTCATGTCTATTATAAATGTTTGATTGTTTTTATATGCGGTAATATGATTATAGTGTTGGAAATTGGTGATATTGGTAATATTTTAGGGTGGCTGGAACAGATTATCTGTATTTACATTATTTCCTATGGGACGATGTGTCTCACAATACGACACCTTAAGAACTCCACTCTGGAGTGGATTAAACTCGTATGCTGAAGGTCCGCGGTATTCAATAAAGTAAAAAGTACATAAACACGAAGAGCAATTAGTATTTGTCACTCTGACATGGTTATCTTAAGCTGGCATCGATGCTTAGGGTTAAAATAATAATGATAATATATATATACATACATACATACACACACACACATATATATACACATATATATATATATATATATATAGTGTTTTTAGTGTGCTTGTTCACCCTTGGGCAGATCTCAGACCTGGAACGAGCCTCCCAGCTTCTAAGAATCCTGAGGAGCTGATCAGTAATGAGCTGTGGTGTGTGTGTGTGGGTGTGTGTGTGTGTTCCAGCTCATTCCATGGCCAAGTGGGGTTTTTTAGAAACCTGTAATAGACTGTAATAGACTAAAATCTCAGACTGCAGCAGAAAATGGAGCAAGGAAATTCAAGAAGGAGCGAAAGTGCCTGAATTTACACACCAGCTCTGGTCCCCTTTAAAAAGTAAATCAACACTGAAATAAAGACTTTACAAAACCTATGAATATGTGAGAATATAGAGCAGCGCACACCCCCGGATATACGCACACACACCACTGTGCTGCTGGAACAGGATATAACCGGATTAGTTTGAGTAAATGTCGAGGTGTAAGGTGAAGTGAGATCAAGTCCAGGTCTCAGGTACAATGAGATTCATCACATAAAATAATCCTGCAGAAAAAAGCTTCAGCCTGAGGACATTTTGAGAGAAGCTGCAGTTCAACAACAGGCTCCTGATCGGAACTACAGTGGTGTGAAAAACTATTTGCCCCCTTCCTGATTTCTTCTTTTGCATATTTGTCACACTTAAATGTTTCTGCTCATCAAAACCCGTTAACTATTAGTCAAAGATAACATAATTCAGTGGTTCTCAAAGTGTGGGGCCCCACTAGTGGGGAATACAGACATGGCAGGTGGGGCGCAATGAACGGGAGGAAATTAGTGGAAAACAATAGGAAAAAACTAAACAATCACACACAAATAAATGGATCATTAATACAAGTAAATTTAAAATAACATCAGTTGTGGGCCGGGAGAAAAAGTGGAACCATAGTGCAACAATAACGGTTTAAAGTCGGACCAACTTGAGCAGCCGCTCGAATCACAAACCTGCGCAAGCCACTGGGCAGCGCTGCGCGACTCTGACAGAAATAAACCGCACCGACCATCAAAATACATTTTACCCCGCTGGGATGCGCACGTACAAACCAGGTATGGCAAGGCGGAAACAATACTAAACAGTCCTGACAATAGTTTTTAAATAAAAACACAGTGGGTCGCGCAGGTTTGTGATTCGAGCGGCGCTGCGCGATCCACCGGGCTGCGCGAATAAACCAGATCATCACTGCGCTATCCAGATAGTCACGCTGCGCTGTATTTGCGCAGATATTTGGTTCAATCGGGTGCCGCGGTTTCGTCCCACTTTTGCTGTGTTTGGCTTCACATACACTTCGACAATGGAAGAAGACGCTGCAGCAGCAGTGAGTTTACTTACTGTACATGTGACGAAACCAACAAGAAGGAGATTGTAAAGAAAAAAGGTGCCTCATCTGTGTTGTGGAATTGGTTTGGGTATAAGAAAAGTGATACGAATGAGATGAACGTGATTTGTGAGGTACACAAGTGCACTGTTTTAACAAGTGGTGGAAACACGTCAAACCTTTTCTATCATCTGAAATCCAAACGAATATGGCCAAAGTAAAATAATGCGGCAAACCTCAGCAATTCACAGTTTAAATAAAATTACATTATGTAAAACAGTTTGTGTGTTTGAATTTTTATTTATGTATTTTCAGATACAAATTGCTATATTGTGATATAGCTATTGTGATCGTTATCGAGGTAGAAAATAGCTTCTACCGTGATAGAAGATTTTGGTTATATCACCCACCCCTAATGAAGCCTATCTTGAGCTTGGATTCATGGGGATGGTGGGGGCAGAGGAGAGGCTCGTGTGTGTTTTGTGTCTTAAACCGCTGTCAGCAGACAGCATGAGACCCAACAAATTAGGAAGACGCTTAGAGACAACACACTCCAGTCACATTAATAAGCCACTCGACTTCTTTCAGAGAAAGCTGGCAGAATACAGACAGCAGGATAATCGCATGGTAACATCTGAATCAGTGGACAGCAAAGCACAAATGACTTCACATCAAAGGTACATACAGAATTGGCCAGTGCAAAAAAACTACAAACGATTGCTGAGCAGCTAATAAACATGGGGTCAATTATGCAAAGATAAGTGACAACGTAAGCCTTTTATAACAATTGCACATGTATTTTATCTGTTTTGAACTTGGTGTTGTTTGATCTTATTGATTTAGAAATTGATATTTCAATAAACAGTAAACTTGGCCGATTTCGTTATTATTTTGTTGACAAGTGGGGCCTGAAAGCTCACCCCCTTAAGTGGGGAATGACAGAAAAAGTTTGAGAACCACTGGTGTAATTGCACATGAAGGTTTAAATCACCTTTAAATGAAGGTTTACGTTATTAAGGGAGAAAAAAAACTCCAAATCTACATGGCCCTGTGTGAAAAAGTGATTGCCCCCCTTGTTAAAAAATAACTTAACTGTGGTTTATCACACCTGAGTTCAATTTCTGTAGGCACCCCCAGGCCTGATTACTGCCACACCTGTTTCAATCAAGAAATCACTTAAATAGGAGCTACCTGACACAGAGAAGTAGACCAAAAGCACCTCAAAAGCTAGACATCATGCCAAGATCCAAAGAAATTCAGGAACAAATGAGAACAAAAGTAATTGAGATCTATCAGTCTGGTAAAGGTTATAAAGCCATTTCTAAAGCTTTGGGACTCCAGCGAACCACAGTGAGAGCCATTATCCACAAATGGCAAAAACATGGAACAGTGGTGAACCTTCCCAGGAGTGGCCGGCCGACCAAAATTACCCCAAGAGCGCAGAGACGACTCATCCGAGAGGCCACAAAAGACCCCAGGACAACATCTAAAGAACTGCAGGCCTCACTTGCCTCAATTAAGGTCAGTGTTCACGACTCCACCATAAGAAAGAGACTGGGTGAAAACGGCCTGCATGGCAGATTTCCAAGGCGCAAACCACTTTTAAGCAAAAAGAACATTAAGGCTCGTCTCAATTTTGCTAAAAAACATCTCAATGATTGCCAAGACTTTTGGGAAAATACCTTGTGGACCGACGAGACAAAAGTTGAACTTTTTGGAAGGTGCGTGTCCCGTTACATCTGGCGTAAAAGTAACACAGCATTTCAGAAAAAGAACATCATACCAACAGTAAAATATGGTGGTGGTAGTGTGATGGTCTGGGGTTGTTTTGCTGCTTCAGGACCTGGAAGGCTTGCTGTGATAGATGGAACCATGAATTCTACTGTCTACCAAAAAATCCTGAAGGAGAATGTCCGGCCATCTGTTCGTCAACTCAAGCTGAAGCGAACTTGGGTGCTGCAGCAGGACAATGACCCAAAACACACCAGCAAATCCACCTCTGAATGGCTGAAGAAAAACAAAATGAAGACTTTGGAGTGGCCTAGTCAAAGTCCTGACCTGAATCCTATTGAGATGTTGTGGCATGACCTTAAAAAGGCGGTTCATGCTAGAAAACCCTCAAATAAAGCTGAATTACAACAATTCTGCAAAGATGAGTGGGCCAAAATTCCTCCAGAGCGCTGTAAAAGACTCGTTGCAAGTTATCGCAAACGCTTGATTGCAGTTATTGCTGCTAAGGGTGGCCCAACCAGTTATTAGGTTCAGGGGGCAATTACTTTTTCACACAGGGCCATGTAGGTTTGGATTTTTTTTCTCCCTAAATAATAAAACTCCTCATTTAAAAACTGTATTTTGTGTTTACTTGTGTTATCTTTGACTAATAGTTAAATGTGTTTGATGATCAGAAACATTTTGGGTGACAAACATGCAAAAGAATAAGAAATCAGGAGGGGGGCAAATTGTTTTTCACACCACTGTAAAACCCAAAAATCCGCTGGAGTCTGAGCGTCTGAGCGCTGCCCTCAGGCTGGCGTCACAGCTCTGAGACGGGGAGACGAGACTGCAGGTGGCTCAGCATTCATTCATCATACCGTGACAGCCGCTGGCACACTTGCAGCTCCCGCTCGATCCAGGTCTGCTGAAATGCTCACCCTGCAGAGACGTCCGCGGCTAGGGGACAATTCATCAGCGCGCTAATTCTGTCTGTCTGGAACCGTCAGATAAAGCTCATGCCCTGACGCACACGGTGCACTTAAAGGATCTGTGTGTTTCTATCAGGTCCGTGTGCAGTATGGCTGAGGCCTGAGGCGGCTCACCAGTGACGGACGCTTATGTAACTGTACAGCAGCACGGGCGTTACAGGCTACTGTGTGTGTGCGCGCGTGTGTTATATTTGTGTAGGTCCCTGTTGACATCTTTGTGTAAATGAAACCTGAACCAAGTAAGGCTGTTCAATATGAAACAATTTTTTTATGAAAATTAATTATATACGTGACCATGCCTGACCCTAATGGCTTCCCATGAAGGCATTCTCGGTGTGGCCAACCGTCTGTGTGTGATAACGACACGTTTAATGCGGATAATAAGACGACTGAGGAGATGCCACCATCATTCATTATAAACAGTGTCCTAGATGGACGCCTGGATAAAACCGGGAACTAATTACACAAGGACACATGTGAGCGGCGGCTCAGGCATTGGTCCAACTGCAACAATCTTAATTTAACATTTGTTAAATGTTAATGTTTGAGATACAGGCCGTCCCTGACTTACAAACAAGTTTCGTTCCAGGAGCACGTTCGTATGTTGGATTTGTCTTTGACATGAGGAAACAATATAAATCATACGTTCTCCACACTGCCATCCTGTGGACAAATCTGTAAATCAAGGAAAAAAAATCTAACACGTGAAATGTAACAGTGTTGTCTCTGCGCCTTTAAATCGTGAGGGGAATCCCAGACACCATTTTGTCTCAGAGCTGTTTCCACCGTATTGGACTGTGAACTGAAGAACTGTGTTTTGTTTGCAGAACCGCGGTCAGAGTTCGTATCTGCGGAAATTCATAACTCGAATGTTCGTAAGTCAGGGACAACCTGTATTAAACTCTATAATCTGTTTCCTCTAATAAATTCGTTATTCATTCCTTTATTCTAACATTGCAAGTTTATAATACAAGCAAAAATTAGTATTTTAAAAATTGCGATTAATCACAGACTATGGCAAGAAAAAAAATTTGAATTGAATGACATCACTAAATTCAGTACAGTTTAATGTGTAGTTGGTCGTTGTTCCCTATAGTGTCATTAAGCCTAGTCTTACTTACATATAAAACCTCAAAAATTACACACATTAACAATATTTAATTTGTCTAATTTGTTATTGATTATAAACGCAGAAAATCTATTCCAAACTCAGGAATCCTGCCAACTAATTACAGCACACCTCAAACAGTCTCAAACAGTCTCCGAGAGAAATATTCTCATCAATAAATAAATAGCTTTTCTAAGAGGTGAATGAAAAAGTTAAAATCAGTGAAATAACTTTTGTATTAGTGGTGTGTGTTGAATGCTGTATGGTGATCTATTTGGGATTGTTTTTGTGTGTGAGGACACGACTCTCTAAACATACAGCAGTGACTTAAAACAGAGTAATATCATACAGAGTGCTGATAACAGACAGAACAGCACTGTACAGTAGGTCTGTACGGTCCGCAGTACTGAGGAGAGAGCAGCTGTCTGACAAAACCCACATTAGTAAGAACGCACACCTGGTAACGTTATGTCGTCTTAAACAACACGCCGTCTCTGCACTAATCACTTCTAAGTCGTTCTGAATCGACTCTGAACCGTCCGTGTCCTTCTGTTCACGGCTAACGCTTAGCTACAAAGCTAACTAGCGTCTAACACGAGGCTGACATATTACTTTCAAAATATTCCACAGCTTGTGCAGAAAACAAAAAAAACATCCATTTCCTGGAAATACCTTCTAGCACTAATACACACAAATCTCCTTTAGCGTTTATAGGTGTTTGGTACAAATAGCGCCCCCTAATGGTCTGGAGTGGAGACGATTGGCAGGAAATAAAAAGGTCATGGCTTTGTACGAGCCGCACCATTTATACAGTACGACTAACATAAGTAACAACATTTCAGTGTTTGTGAAATACTTTCAGTAGCATTTAATAATAATTCACAATGTGTCAGCCGCGTGATTCAAGAGCAAACTTGCAATGTGCAAAAACAATCAAACCAAATCAACAGTTTATCACTGATTCACAGCTGTAACAGATCCAGGAGAATATAATAATGATATTTTAATTTCAGTTATTACACTGTCTGGTAAATACGCATCAGTTACTGATAACCTGGAAACATGAAATGAATGGAAACATGCTGTTAATTACAACGAGCAGGAGAAATCACTAGAACGTCTCCCTTAACCTCAATTATTCTTATACAATACGTCAGTTCATTTCCTTATAATTACTTTGATTATATATTAGATACATAATTGTTTATTTTTTCTGCATTTAACCCATGAATTTATGCTTTTTTTTTAACAAACAATGTACAATTTATTGATTTAAAAAGGATTCGACTTTTCTGTTCTTCAGTTTTGCATTTAATATTAAATTTCTTGCTGATATAATTTTTCAGGCTCTGTGACCTCATTATGAACTTCCTCAATGTTCAAATCTCTCTGGGAGACTAAACCCTGCTTAATCACACACACACACACACACACACACACACACACACACACACACACACACCATTAAAAAGTGCGGCTGTTACACACACTCTTAAATGTCGAGGAACGGAGGAAAATCTCAAACCATGGCCGAGTCTTAAACATAATAACACTTAGTTTTTTTTTTTAACTTAGACGCGTCACTAAAATCATAAACATTTTGTGTTGAAATGAAACATTTTCTATAAAATAAAGTTTTGTTTCAAATAATGAAATCAAATCAGACGAACTTTAACACTGCACAAGTCGAGCGCCAACGCAGGAGCCAGTAAACTCCGACAGTCAGGCTAATTAGCGTCGCGTTGTGAGATGCTTTTCCGCGCACCGCGGCTGTATAGAGTGTTTATTCAGGTCTTCTGTCTGCTCGACCCGGCCTGACCTTTCTCCTCCCTCATGGTGTACGTGTGCTCCTGTGTGTGTGTGTGTGTGTGTGTGTGTGTGTGTGTGTGTGTGTGTGTGTGTGTGTGTGTGTGTGTACTTGCACATGGTAAGTGCTGTCTGATGGTGCTGGAGGATGAAAATATAATCAACACTTTCCCATCTGATAATCACTAAGTGCTGAGAGATTGTTCAGGCTGGGCTGAGATGATGGTGATGTTACATAACCACAGGCTGCTGCTCGTATAGTGTGTGTGAGAGAGAGAGAGAGAGAGAGAGTGTGTTGTCCTACATATAGCTTTCTGTAGGGGCTGAACACACATCAGTGGTGTGCAGACCTGTGTGGGAATGCATCTACCTGCATGTGTGTGTGTGTGTGTGTGTGTGTGTGTGTGTTTACAGAGGAGCGTGCTCATGTATGAGAGGTGGATGTCAGTCAGCAGAGAACAGGGAAAAAACATCTATGCTTGTGTGACGCATCACCCAGAGCACAACAAACCAACAACAGTAATAATAATAATATCAATAATAATAATAATAAATGTCATGAAAAAGAGCTGGGCTGAGAAACATTCACGCGTCCTATCTCCTCTCCGTGCGTTCTGTGCGCGTGTGAGCTCCATCACAGCAGAGGCAACGATAACAAACAAAAGAGCGTTTTTCCTATTTTTCCTCCGTCTGTCTGCACGTGAATGTGAGCGTCTCAGTCTGGCTGCTCTCCGTCTGCACCGTCACATCTATTCGTTCTGCATAAACACTGTTAGCAGCTGGCAAGCGTTATCTTCAGCAAACACAACGGCAGCATAAAGACACACAGAGACAGAACGAGAGAGACAGAGACAGATAGAGAGAGCGAGAGAGAAAGACTCACAGATCGAAGAAGTGATAGAAATGCTGCTGCTTCGAGAGCTTCTCCAAGCTGCATCTCGCATGCGTCTCTGTGGTGTGAGGCTCTAACTGAGCATGCCCAGAAGACTACACGTAGGTTTATACAGAGCCACATGATGGAGGTTCCCAGCAGGACCTCATTCTCCACCGCAAAGGTTCCTGCTCTCACTCACACACACAGCAACCCGCACTACACCTCACACTGAAAGCCTTTTATATCAGTGCAAAATGTCCATAGTGTTCAGACTGATTACGCTGGTAAGTGTGTGTGTGTGTGTGTGTGTGTGTGATTATTCCCCCTCTATATACCATCCTGTGGTAATGGACCGAATCACAGTGTTTGTGAAACTAACTAGGTCAGTGGTTTGAGTAGGACAGAGGAACAGAACAGGAACTCAACACCACCTGTGTGTTTCAAATAAGAAACTCCGATTGAAAGCAGCTTGTTTGATGTGAATGTTTTCATGATAATTAATTAATTCCACCTGAGTTAATCTGACTGGACGAGAAACAGTCCACCAGTCTAGTGAGTGTACCTGACAAAAATAATTAATTCGAGTGATGATAACAGACAGTAACAGCACTGTGCGGTGTAACTATGTATGAGCGGGCGTGTCCCAGGTATTGTCCAGTGGTTAATGACACTAAGTGTGTGTCTCAGCGTGGGTGAGAGTAGGTCTGTACGGTCCGCAGTACTGAGGAGAGAGCAGCTGTCTGACAAAACCCACATTCACAACCAGTCACAGAAGCACTTTCAGTAAGAACACACACCTGATAACGTTATGTAACGTCTTAAACAACACGCCGTCTCTGCACTAAACACTTCTAAGTCGTTCTGAATCGCCTCTGAACCATCCGTGTCGTTCTATTCACGGCTAACGCTTAGCTACAAAGCTAACTAGCGTCTAACACAAGACTGAATCCCAAATCCCTCTCTAACCCCTGATCAAGGGCACTACTCACTGTGTGGAACAAGGGATTAAACACCCTACATAGTGCACTAGCTTTCCATTTAACACTATTTGCACTGATATTCTAAAGTAGATTAAGTGGAAATATAAAGTAAAGTTTCTCAGGACTGTCCACCACCTGTATGGTTTATCCTCCACACCTTTTGGCTACAGAGGACAGATATGAATTGAACACTACTTTCACCTCCTGGTAAGTCCACTAGACGTTTCCAGCTCCACCAGTCACTAACTGTTAGTCCCACCAGTGGAACTGTGACCCGCAGTGGCAGATTTCTGTACACGATCTTCAGGAACCAGTGGAGCGGGCATGGTGACACCAGAGTACGGCAGATGTCTTTGTGACTCTGTGCTGTAGAGCAATTTCTCAGCAGAGCCTGGACTCCAGCTCAAGGCAAGGACCCCATATGATGTTGGAAAGCTTCCCTAGAGATTCTGGTCCATGTTGACTTGATCATGATGATTTGTTTTTGCAGGTGAGATCTTCATGCTGTAAATCTCCTGTTCCTCCGCATCCACAAAGGTCTTCTACTGGACCCAGATCCATCAGTGACTGCGAAGTCCAGTGAGGAGGACTTCAGGCCAGTATGAGATGTGGTGCCTTATCATGCTGGGTGATGCCATTAGAAGATTAAAAAGTAGCCATGAAGGGATGCATTTAGCCCGTCTGGACTGATGACACAAGGCAGAACCATGGGTTCATGATGTTGGTGCCAAATTCTAACGTGGAACTCAATGTGATCTGGTGCTGTTGTAGCTCATCCACCTCAAGCTTTAATGACTGGTGCTTTCTGAGATACTTTTGGCACTGGTGGCTCAGTGGTAGGTGTTTCGCCTGTCATGCGGAAGATCCGGGTTCGATTCCCAAACCCCCCAGCCACTGGATGCAGTGCCGGTCCCGAGCCCGGATAAAATGGGAGGGTTGCGTCAGGAAGGGCACCCGGCGTAAAAACTGTGCCAAGTTGTAGTGCGGACTGGATATTCCGCTGTGGCGACCCCTTGTCGGGAGCAGCCGAAAGACCAACAACAGCAGCTTTCTGAGATACTTTTCTGCTCAGCACTGTTGTTCAACTATTATAGCTGAACTGCCTGCCACCTAACACTATAAATGCAAATCATTTCCTGCTATCTGTTTCACCCAGATGAGGATGGGTTCCCTGTTGAGTCTGGTTCCTCTCAAGGTTTCTTCCTATTACCATCTCAGGGAGTTTTTCCTTGCCACTGTCGCCCTCGGCTTCCTCACCAGGGACTATCTGACCATTTTGATTCATACACATTCACATTCCATACAAACTTAAATAGTTCTTTTGATTGTGTAAAGCTGTTTTGAGACAATGTCAATTGTTAAAAGCACTATACAAATAAAATTTAATTAAATTGAATTTCTGGAGGAGGCATTATTTAGGCAAATATTTACAAAGCGCCCAAGGAATATTAAAATGGTAGGAGAATAAATATAATAATAGAGCCAAACACTCATAAGAAACCAACCAACGTGTTTAAAGAAAAATTGCTGATGTCATCACCATAATAAGAGTCGTCTATTGGATAATTACTGCAGCGATTAATAAGGTTCAGCTGTAACAAGTTACAGTGGCTTGCAAAAGTATTCGGCCCCCTTGAACTTTTCCACATTATGTCACATTACAGCCACAAACATGAATCAATTTTATTGGAATTCCACGTGAAAGACCAATACAAAGTGATGTACACGTGAGAAGTGGAACGAAAATCATACATGATTCCAAACATTTTTTTACAAATAAATAACTGCAAAGTGGGGTGTGCGTAATTATTCAGCCCCCTGAGTCAATACTTTGTAGAACCACCTTTTGCTGCAATTACAGCTGCCAGTCTTTTAGGGTATGTCACTACCAGCTTTGCACATCTAGAGACTGAAATCCTCGCCCATTCTTCTTTGCAAAACAGCTCCAGCTCAGTCAGATTAGATGGACAGCAGTTTTCAGATCTTGCCACAGATTCTCGATTGGATTTAGATCTGGACTTTGACTGGGCCATTCTAACACATGGATATGTTTTGTTTTAAACCATTCCATTGTTGCCCTGGCTTTATGTTTAGGGTCGTTGTCCTGCTGGAAGGTGAACCTCCGCCCCAGTCTCAAGTCTTTTGCAGACTCCAAGAGGTTTTCTTCCAAGCTTGCCCTGTATTTGGCTCCATCCATCTTCCCATCAACTCTGACCAGCTTCCCTGTCCCTGCTGAAGAGAAGCACCCCCAGAGCATGATGCTGCCACCACCATATTTGACAGTGGGGATGGTGTGTTCAGAGTGATGTGCAGTGTTAATTTTCCGCCACACATAGCGTTTTGCATTTTGGTCTCATCTGACCAGAGCACCTTCCACATGTTTGCTGTGTAAACGGGACTTCTTATGGTTTTCTGTTAACAATGGCTTTCTTCTTGCCACTCTTCCATAAAGGCCAACTTTGTGCAGTGCACGACTAATAGTTGTCCTATGGACAGATTCCCCCACCTGAGCTGTAGATCTCTGCAGCTCGTCCAGAGTCACCATGGGCCTCTTGGCTGCATTTCTGATCAGCGCTCTCCTTGTTCCGCCTGTGAGTTTAGGTGGACGGCCTTGTCTTGGTAGGTTTACAGTTGTGCCATACTCCTTCCATTTCTGAATGATCGCTTGAACAGTGGCTCCGTGGGATGTTCAAGGCTTTGGAAATCTTTTTGTAGCCTAAGCCTGCTTTAAATTTCTCAATAACTTTATCCCTGACCTGTCTGGTGTGTTCTTTGGACTTTCATGGTGTTGTTGCTCCCAATATTCTCTTAGACAACCTCTGAGGCCGTCACAGAGCAGCTGTATTTGTACTGACATTAGATTACAAACAGGTGCACCCTATTTAGTCATTAGCACTCATCAGGCAATGTCTATGGCCAACTGACTGCACTCAGACCAAAGGGGGCTGAATAATTACACACACCCCACTTTGCAGTTATTTATTTGTAAAAAATGTTTGGAATCATGTATGATTTTCGTTCCACTTCTCGCGTGTACACCACTTTGTATTGGTCTTTCACGTGGAATTCCAATAAAATTGATTCATGTTTGTGGCTGTAATGTGACCAAATGTGGAAAAGTTCAAGGGGGCCGAATACTTTTGCAAGCCACTGTATTTAACCCTGACTGACGCAGTGAGGGGCTTCTCATATCCTAAAGTATCCATGTCAGAAGACACATCCTGTGGATGTGGCAAATATGTTCCTCTGTGGCAGAAGGGTCAATTTATTGTCCTGCATCAAGCAAAGAAAACAACCAAGGAGACACAAACTGCTAACACTGGGTTAAGGACTGTACCATGTACACACACTGTACAATGTGCTGTATAAAGACATGACATCATATCTTGGGATTCTCCGTCCCGCTGTCATGTACTTACTTATAAAAAGCCCACACTGTACAGATGACTGGCTTCTCTGGGGAAGATCAGGGAGCCTGAAATGTCTGAGGTCTTAATTCAGGAGAAAACTAAAATGTTGATTTGTATGTTGACTGTTCTAGCCGACTTCTAGCCGAGATTATGAACCACAACCATCAATGCCATCTCTACGCTACCTCTGTCTAGTTGCCATGGCGACCATCTGTCTCTAATGCGCGCGCGCACACACACACACACACACACACACACTCCCACATGCTGTTGGCAGAGGGCAGCACATTGTAACAAAGGAACACTCTCCTCTAGTGTTTCGCTGTTTCCCAGTGACGTGAGTACCACAGAGCATCAACATCCTGAGGCTGGGAGAGCTGCAGTCCTGGGCCTGAGGGTCCTGAGATCGGGCAGGAAAAGACCCAGGACTGGGACAGAAAAGTCCTGAGACCAGGAGGGTACAGAACCCAGACCAGGAGGGTACAGAACCCAGACCAGGAGGGTAAAGGATGGATGAGAAAGGTTCTTGTGCTCCTGCAAGCTACCAAGATGTTTTGGGATTCACAAGAATTCACCACACCACTAGCGTTCACCCGAGCCGACCAACCACCGGCCGTAACGCAGCACCCGCGCAACATGCACAGATTTAACGCCAAGATTCGTGCATCACAAACCTGTTTGATCTTCCTGAAAAATTAAAGTTAACAATAACAGCAGCTCTAGATACAGAATATGGAAACGAGATGAAGCTTACCTGTGCAGGTGTTCACAAAACCAGGCAGGACATGAAAGGGAGAAAAAAAGGAGAGAGAGATATTAGACTATGATGGAGATACTCCAGTCTCTAAAGATCTCAGTAACATGTTAGAAATGTCACAATGTGTGTGTGTGTAATGTGATGTTCAGTGAAGGACCAACGTTAAAGAGCAAAGTTAGCTTGAATGTTTTTCCCTTTGCATTCTTGGAAAGATGAACTGGAGAAACTGTTAAGATCAGACGTCTGGAACCTGGTGTAGAACCTCCTGGATCAGGTCACGTTCAGGAGCCTGGGGTCTGCTATGATCATTACAGCCTCCTGAGCTGCGTTTCACCTTCATGTGAGATGTTCCTCGTGTCTCTCACACACCGTTACAGTCCGGCGCACCGTGGCCATGTGATCAAAAACCACCGGAATTACCATGAGTCAGTCTCTTCAAGGAAATAAGCAGAAAAGAGAGCTGCATGTGTGTGTGTGAGACAGCACACTGAGTCCAGGTCTGACTTCATGCCTGTAAAGCACTTATGCAACTAGTCTCTCTTTAATGTATTGGTTACACAAGACATCTTTCTTTAATCTTTAATTATTCTTATTTTAACAGACTGCAGTGTCGTCACAGGACTGAGCCGGTGCTCGCTTTTGGTTTGTTTTTTTTTACATGGAAACTGTGCAGAGTAAAACCTATGGAGCCAGATGTTCGGTTAGTCTGGATGATTCGACATTTTATTCCACCTTGGCTCAGTAATAACTCTTTAATTATTATTATTATTATTATTATTATTATTATTATTAACACAGATTATATAGCACGCAGTCTTTCCATGATTTAGTTTAGCTTCAATAAAGAAGGAACATCTGGTTTAAAGTAAAAGTCTGCAGACGCAGATAAAGGAAGGCCGAGTGAGACACAACCAGCGTGTAGATTACCATCCACATCCACGTACACACAATGTGGAGGAAAAAATACACAACACACACACTGATGTGTTTCACCCGGCGGTTCACTGTGCAAGCTGCATTAAAGCGTTCCTTTAATTGGAGATGAATAAGGAACTGGTTCCCCCTGCTGGACTCCAGGAGTTACTACATGCTGTACATCAAACCCAACTAGAACAAATAAATAATAAACAAATATCAGCATCCAAGGTCTTCTACATCAGCGTGAGAGCTTTTACACACATATCACAAGGTTATACAATATAATATAATGAAAAAACAAAGCAGTGATGTATGTATATAACTCCAGTGTGAGACACACAGCACCGCAGTAAGGCTTCACTGTAGTCGTGACGCATGTTGATGTTTAATGTAGAACTTTACGCTCCTCTAAGCTTCCTATTTTAAAACCATGCATGTTTTGGTACACCTTAAATAGCATTCGAGCTATAAATATGGCGAATATTTTGATGAATATTCCTCTAGACCAGTGATTTCTAATTACAATCCCTCCCCCGATTTAAAAACCCGCCCCATGAAAATGAACAAAGTTTTTTCGTTCACACACACCAGAGTCAGCACTCTATAACTGTATGTACAGCATCACTGCGCCGTCTATAAACCCAGATTTAACAGGGATCAGCCAATCACGTGGCAGCAGCACGACACGGTCCATCACACACACAGGACGAGAGTTTCACATCGAACATCAGAAGGAGTGAAAGTGTAATCTCGGTGAGTTTAACCGCCACGCTTGTTGGTACCAGATGGTTTGGTCCGAGTTTTTCAGAGACGTCTGATCTCTGGGTGGAAGCGCTGAGCTGATAAGAGACATCAGAGGAAACATGCCAGGAAGGATTGGGAAACTCAAATAATCACTGATTATAAGTGCAGTGTGCAAAAAACACCAAGACATCAGGCACCAGGTGGACGAACTACAACAGCAGGGACCACTGTGGGTTGGTCTCCTGAGACCATTCATGCACAAGAACCTACTGTTCCACGCTACAGTGCAGAGTTCACACTAATAGCAAAACTCCAACCTCAAAGGCAAAAGAAAAGAAGGAAGAATTACAACATTATAATACAATACCATCTTCTCTTTGATGTTCAGTGGTGTTTGTACTTCTGACACAGAGTCCTGATGTGTGCAGATGTTCCAGCGCCGCGTCCTCATTGCTCAGCTCTTCTCAAATCTGTTCAGCTTCACTGGACAAGAAAATGGAGGAAGTGCATTCTTCTGGATGAAAAGTGCTGGAACTTTTTACACCTGATTGTGTTCATGTTCAAGTGTGTATGATCGACCACACACAAGAAGACGAAAGCTGGCCAATCAGGACGCAGACGTAGAAACACAGCGGAACCTCGGCACATGGACGATCCGCCGCTCAGAACTTCCACGCTAACAACTGAAACTTTGCAAGAAATCTTCACCGGCATACGGAGCGTTTCTGGACTATGAGCAGCCGGCTGAGTCACGCGTACGACCGGGAGCCGCTTAGAGCTCGTTAGCGTCAGTGGAAAGCTGCGTAAAGCGAATTTACTGATTTATTTCTATTTTGTGTGAGATTTTATTGAAGACGCAGCACCGCGGGTCACAAGAGTGTTATCAGGGACGGCAGTAAGAAGAAAACGGAGACGCTTTCAGTTTGGACTTTAAAGCAGCCGGTGCCGAGAGGAATCATAAATTAAGGTTAAATGAGGGTTAATGTCTATTTATTTCATATTTTACTTCATTTACATGTCTATTATAAATGTTTTGATTGTTTTTATATGCAGGAATATGATTATAGTGTTGTAAATTGGTGATATTGGACATTTTCCTGGGTGTCTGGAACGGATTATCTGTATTTACATTATTTCCTCTGGGATGATGTGTCTCACAATATGACATTTCACCTTAAGAACTCGACTCCGGACCGGATTAAACTCGTATGAATCTGACCAGTGAAAGTAAAGTGATTTCAGTTTAGGGCTTTTGTTTTGCAATTATTTTCAATATACTGATTTTTTTCAGATTTCTCTTTGACACAAATACACACAAGCAGCAAGACTGCAGAACTGCTAGAATAAACAGTACATCATAGTAACACTATATCCTACACTAACACTAGTAGTGTGTGCATGTGCGTGTGTGTGTGTGTGTGTGTGTGATCCTCAGTCCAGACCCAGGCTATAATTAGCGGGTGGTGTCAGGGTGGAGGAGGAAATGCTAATCATAACTGAAATCAGTGCGCGGTCCTGACGACATCAGCGCTGATCCGGGAGCAGCTGAACTTCACCCAGAGCTTCTCGTTTGCTGACTCAAATCAAAGCAACACTTCCACGAACATGTCAGAGCTACAGAGCCACAATTAGCATCACGCACGCCTGCCTTCTGGCCGAGTTCCTCTTTCCTGTGCTGGCAGTGCGTTAGCGCTCGTAAATGTGTTTTCTAACAAGGACTCTTTCAATGCAAGTACGTTTAAAGGAGAGAGGTGGGAATTTATACGAGGCCAGCTCCAGCACGCGGGGGAACCGAGGCCTCGCGCTGGAAACCAATCTGAGCCGATCAATCTTCCTCGCTGGTCTTTATGGGACATTTGTTTGCTCAGAGACGCCATTCGCTGAGCTCCAGCAGAAGAACAAACGCAATGTGAATAATGAGCGACTGAATCGTTTCAGAGCAGAGAGGATATGAACTGGAGGGAGGGGTTTCTTTTCCTCCGTACCCCAGTGTGTGTGTGTGTGTGTGTGTGTGTGTGTGTGTGTGTGTGTGTGCTGTTCCTCATGCAGCCAGAATTACGGTTATTAAGAAGATTTAAAGTCAGAGCACATTTCAATTACGCTGCACATTAGCTTGCGCGGACTGGGAGGCCTGGGAGGAGGAGGGCGTGTGGGTCGAGTCCCACCGCCCCTGAGGAGGGAGGCACTGCCACGTGAGGAGCGCTCAAACCTTAGCAACAGGAACCACACTATTAACAGGAACCACATTATTTATTAATGCTAGAACAAGCGAGTCTTTGAGGAACGTTTCACGCGGCATCGTGCTCCAAACAGGGCGTAGTGCACGGATCCAGGGCGCCTACAGCAAGGGGAGACGTGCAGGACTAGTGTCTGTCGTTCCTACGCATATAGAGTGACACGGATTAATTTCACACTGTGACGAGTGATGCGGAATAATGATCAAGACATTCAGAATCAACAGAATGACGTCACAACCCCAAACGTACAAAATCAGTGTATCAGTATGTGTGTGTCACAGAAACCCTGCGCTAGGTGTGTGTATGAGTCGCAGTTTCCCCTGGCCAGTCATCATGCCATCACGTAAACGCCGTCTTTAATCTAAACGGTGTGTGCGGGAGCCGCCGTAGCTGTACGATCACACCGCAGGAAAAAAGCTGCACCTCTGAACAGAAACAGGAATTGTCGCGACAACCGCCGCACACCTCGCGCATGGCAGATGAGGCACCAAAATTCAACGGGAGATTTAGGGACAACAAACTAGCCATAATGCCTTCTGCAGACGAGACGTCTGAGACAGGAGTGGACGCTCTACCACATTCCAGAAGTGTCTCGTCCGCTCTGCTCATGAACATCCTGTCTTTTTGTCCATCTCTTTTGTTCAGGTTAAATACCAACGTCTTGTGCTACACAATGTGCAAACGTGTGTGTGTGTGTGTATGTGTGTGTGTGTGTGTGTGTGTGTGTGTGTGTGTGTGTGTGGGTGTGCATGCGCCATTATAATATTACAGAGTGTGCGCTTCTTACAGCACACATCCTGAACCAGACGCAGGTTAAGAGTGCACCAGCGTCATGATTAGTGAGTGCAGGAGAACAACGCGGCTGAAAACACAAAGGACTCTTATTTTATCATGATGCAGTCGTGTCTGACTTGAGGATCAAAAGCTTCACATGTTAGACCTGTAATAAGTGATGCACCGTACTGCATGTCCTCCTGAACGTGTGTGTGTGTGCGCGGCACAGAGTCAAATACAGTTCAACTAAACAATGTTAAATAATTAAGGTTATTACACTATATGGATAAAAGTATCTGTCCAAACCTGTTAATTATTGTATTCAGGTTTTTCAAATCAGGTCCACTTAGAACACAGAGACATCTTGGTCAATGCTCTGCTTCCAACGGTTCAAGAAAGGCCCTTTTCTATTCCAACGTGACTCCGCCCCAGTACACAAAGCGAGGACTATAAAGACACGGTTTGATGAGTTCGGAGTGGAAGAACTCGAGCGGCCCGAACATAGAGCCCTGACCTCAACCCCATCCAGCACCTTTGTGATGAACTGGAACGGAGATGGTGAACCAGACCTTCTCGTCCAACATCAGTGTCTGACCTCAAACACTCTACAGGATGAACGGACACGAATTCACACAGAAACAATCCAACATCTTGTGGACGCCTTCAGAGAAGAGTGTGAGCTGTTATACCTGCGAAAGGGGGACCGACTCCATACTGAAGTGTGTGTGTATTTGGATACAATGTCACTGCAGGTTTGGACAAATACTTGCGTCCATATACAGTAGTGCGTGTTCCTCATAAGCAGCGTAATAGTCATATTCTTGCATAAACCCGAATGTTTCATGTTTAACAGTGGATCCTTGGAGATCAGTGGTGGAACAGCCGGAGCTGCGTGGTCTCCTCTAGACCTTCAGTTTGTGCCTCGGTATAAATGAACCAAGAGCTGTTTTTTTTTTTTAATGTGCATGATGGCCATTTTATTAGTTTTGCAGCAATGAATCTGATCAGAATGTAGAGCTCTTTACTCTTCATCCTGCTGCTTCTACCCGCAGTCACATCATCAGTGAACCCCAGAGAGCCAGTCCCATGACCCATGACACCATAACACTGCCTCCACCAGGTCTAATAATGATGTGGTACACTTTGGATCATGAGCCCTTCCTTTCCTTCTGCATATCCTTCTATCTCCTTCATTTCTTCATCAAGTGAATCTTAGCTTAATCTGTCTGAAGCCTCCATCTCCAGAACTGAGCAGGCTTTTTCAGATGTTCTGCTTCCAGGGGTCTGTATCTTGAGGTGTACCCTGCGTATGCACCTTCCTGAATGTGTCTCTCGATTGTAGACTTTGACGACAGTACACTTTACGTCCTCCGGAGTGTTCGTGACTTGGCTAGATGCCGTGAAGGGGTTTTCCTGTGATCATCCACTTTACTAATCTTCTCTGCTGTACCAGGTCTTCAGGAGTTGCTGAGCTCAGCGGTGCATTTGACCTTTTTATGAACTGACCAACCTGATTGATGATTCAGGGCGCTTTCACATTAGGCGCGATTGATTAGTATCGTGCCCAGGAACAAGCACCTCCCCTCCTTCACTCCCCCACTGACCAACGTTCACATCATTATTATTATCCATACTCATGTACCCGTGCGTATTTACACACTCCGATACAGCAGGTGGCAGTATGCACCATTAAACACAAGAGAAGAAGAGAACAAGGAAGTCAATCTGCATTCTGTGTCTAATATTATTGATATTTTGGGGAAAAAAAATGTCAAGAGCGGTGCTCTCGTGTGCCTTCCTACCGTATCAGCTAAAGCTGTGGAGGTCAGAAGATAAGATTGGAGTGTTCTTCAGGCACACTGAGATTTTGGAGGAGACAGAGGACACTGATAACGTTGTGTCTAAACAGCAATTTACTTCCATACTCTGGTACGATTAGCTTCCGTGTCTGATTCGATTCTTTCCCCGAGTACGCCGTGCTCAAGACCACCTGTTCAGGAGGACTCGGGGACGGTACCTGGATCGTGCCCTCACTGATCTACATGAACGAGACTTTGGGGTCCCTCTGTGCGCCCTCTGATGTGTGGCAGGGGTAGCTCAGGGGGTAAAGCATTGGATTGCTGAGCGGAAGGTCCAAGGTTCAAGCCCCACCACCACCACCACCACCACCAATAATGGCCAGTGTTGAGGCCTTAACCCTGAACTGCTCAAATCTATAATGAGACACTATTAGACACTCCAAGTTTCTGCTCTCCTCGTCTCTGATAGGTCTGTTTTCTTTGCATTCATTTATTTTCCAACTCATGATGGCTCTCTTCCTCTGCATCAGCACCTCTCTGGACTTGACAAATTCAACACTTGGAATCAACTGCAGAACTTCAATTTCTCAGGAAATATCAGCGAATCTCACCACACCTGGACATCAAACTCAGTCAGCTGTCCAATTACTTCTGTGGTTTTGTTCAGGATGTTCAGGACGTAATGCTTCACAATGACATCAGAACATGAAAGCAGAGGCGCAGATGAACGTTACAGGCGACTCCTCGTTAGAACATCAGCGAGCTAGTTTCTTGATTTTGAATTTCAGCCGGTGTTTAATTAGCAAGCTAAGCGCGTTCTAGCTCAGAGTTAGCAGGATAACCTCAGTGATATGATGGTTGTCTACTTTGTTGAGATGAAATTGGCACTGATGAAAGATGGGGCTGTCTGCTCTCGGCTCGGGGAGACGTCTGATCCGATTAGGGTGCCGTACACATCTGTGTGTGTGTGTGTGTGTGTGTGTGTGTGTGTGAGACGCTTTCCTGAGTTTGTCAAGAACACAATGTTTCATACAAAATCTTCAGATTGCTTTTAAAGATTTTTAAAGAGTAGACTCCTACATGAGGTTAGAGCCAGAAATTCACCTGACCATCTGTTCTACTTACTGTAGGGGGGGGCGTTCAAGTCAAACCGGGACTTGTGATAACAGTGCAGAACAGAAACAGAGTTCTGAGAGTAAAAGCTCCCTTTATTTCTCTATATAATCCCCTCATACACTAATGCACTTATCTATCGCTCTGCCTGCTTCACGCCTGAAATGCCGGCCTCCCAGGAACTCCTTTAATGTCTTTCCCAAACATGTGGAAATATCTTGGAGGCCAGGACTGTAGGGTGGGGGGGGGGGGGGGGCGATAACTCTCAGCCGAGTTCCTGTAACGTGCAAGTGGGGTTGGTGAATGAGTGTGTGTGCAGTTTTGTTCAGGGGAACATCTGCAGTGTGCTCCGAGCCACCTCGGCCACTCACACGTCACTCTCCTGTTTCACGCCTTCATTAACCAGAAATTCTTCACAAGTCCTGGATTGACTTGAACACCCTCGTATACAGTATATTTCAGGGAACTGTATCCGGTTCCTCGAGCACTCACGTTTGATATCGAATCTAATCATCTGACACGTGTTTTATAAAAGAGGCCTCA
Organism: Channallabes apus; assembly: GCA_030522415.1. Classification (NCBI taxonomy): domain Eukaryota; kingdom Metazoa; phylum Chordata; class Actinopteri; order Siluriformes; family Clariidae; genus Channallabes; species Channallabes apus. The sequence goes on from CM060114.1 coordinate 33,267,131, forward strand.
GAGGTGTAAAGTCGAGTGTTTTCCTCTCCGTCTGTCAACAGACCTGAGGATTAAGGGGCAGGTTGTGTCAGCGTTATTTTATCCTCCCGGTGTAATTTACTGCTGCGCCACAGACTGCACAGGGCGACAGGAAAACCCCCACACACACAGTACGAGGACACGTATGAGAACGTCGCAGGGATTTTCACTTAAAACAACCGCTGAGTTTGATGGACACATCTGGCAGCACTATGGAAAAAAGTTAATTACACTTTAGCATTGTAAGGGTTTATTATTATTATTATTATTATTCTGTAGGAAAACTTAAGATTTCTTTGAGAAAGGATGAGAATACAAGAAAGTATTTCCTTTGTAGATGAGCATCAAATCAGATCCCTCTAGACATCTCAAATTCTTATACAGCAGGAGACACAACTAGCAAAGCTGCAGAGAAAAAAAGCACTCAAATCTCTAAGACACCCAACATGGCACCGAGCCCATAGGCTGAGACCGCGGGCGATTAAACAAGCCTAAACCCGGAGAACCCGCTACGCCGGGGAGAGCAGCGGAGTCAGACACACACAGTAAACCTCACTCGCTCAGCTCCCGCTGACATCAGGGCTTTGCAGTTGTACAGCATTACATGATCGCACCGGCATCACGCGGAACTGGCGCAGAGGCTGAAAGGGCAAACACGTCGGCTGTGTCTGTGCCCCGTCCGCGACCCCGTCCCTCAGGCGGCTGCTGACCACGCGAAGGAGACAGGAAGATGAACGCAGCCTGCATGGCAAGAACAACAGGATCTCGCTGCAGGAGACCGAGCCGTGAACACGTGCCCAGCAGAGGGCGCTGCGAGAGACCCGGCGGCTGACTGTTTATGTTAGGGAGCGAGTTGGTGCCTGCAGATTTAAACAGACGATAAATATTAAACAGATGAACAGACGTCATGTATGTTACAGCTCACGCAGAGGTGTGCGGACACACAATCAATCCTCCACATCTTTATGTGCTCACATCTCATTTCTCACACACTTACAGGTTCCTTTATTGCTCTTCTCTCTCTCACACACACACACACACACACACACACACACACACACACACACACACACACACACACACACAGTGTAATTTACTTCCCCAGGAGAATGACAAGTGACTGAGGGACTTGTAACCGTGATCACGCTGAAGCACAAGGAGATCGTTTCCAACTCCTACACAGGCCGTGTGAATAAGAGTTGATGGAGAAGCAATCATCCACTCCTACTGACACACTCCCACACACACACACACACACACGGTTCCATCTTTTTACACTAGTAGCACTAGCAGTCCTTATTGAATATTTTAGCAGCACTGCTTAAAATATGAATGTGTTGCAGTGCCATGTGTACAACATATGCTTTCACAATGAACCCACACTTTACAGAAATATAAACATCCTTTTCTTTTTCTTAGAAAACAAATCAGTGTGTCTGCAGGGTTCATGCTCCATGTCATGCTACAGGAGTGTAAAACATGCGGTGTGTGGACCCGCGGTGTGCGTGGACCCGCGGTGTGTGTGGACCCGCGGTGTGTGTGTGGACCAGACTGTCAGAAGAAGATTCTCAGCATACAAACACCTCACCTCAAATTTGTGCAAGAAATTGGTCTCAGCGTACGACGCATTTTCAGCACACAAGTGACCGAACCGAGCCAAAGGAACGCTGGCTAAAGCCTCGTTTACACTGCAGGTCTCGATGCCCAATTCTGATTTGTTGCCTATATCTGATTTTTTTGACCGTCTGTTTACACGTTCTTTCAACTATGACTCATATCTGTTACACGTGTTTACACTCGCCATACCATCTGAAACATCTCTGCGATATATGCAAAGTTCGCGAAACGTCAACATGTTATTTAGCCCAAATAAGCATTAACACAAGGCGGTGTTATAATTAAACACGCGCTTCCACCGGAGAATAACACTGCATCATTAAACCGTGATGAAGTCGCTGTACACAACACAACGACTCGGAATATCCGATCTGTCTGTTTACACGACAATCACATCAGCACATATCTGATTTATATCCGATTTATTTCCACATATGAAGGAGGCCTGAAACCGATCTCGAAATATCGGAATGCATGCGTTTTTCTCCTGTTTACACGGACATAGAACATACCCGATATGTAAACTTTTCTTAAGTCGTTCTGGATAAGAGCATCTGCCAAATGCCTAAATGTAAATCTGAGCAAAAAAATAGGAATTGGTTCACATTTAACTGACAGTGTAAACATACACACGTACGTCTGGGAGGCGTTCAAACTTGTTAGCGTCAGTGGAAAGTCAATAGAAGGGAGTTTACAGATTTTTTTTTTTTTGCGTGTATTTTTATTTTTATTTGCATTTAGTGAGAACGTAACACAATGGGAAACAAGAATGTTATCAAATATGGTAGCAAGAAGAAAAAGGAGCCACTTTCGGTTTGGTTCTTAAAGCAGACGGTGTCGAGAGGAATCGTACATTAAATGAGGTTAATTGAGATTAAATGGGTTAAATGAGGTTTAATGTCTATTTATTTCATATTTTACTTTATTTACATGTCTTTACTAAATGTTTTGCTATTCGGGGGGGGGGGATTTTCCCCTGATTTTCCCCTAATTTTGTACAATTCCTCCCCCCGTCACTAGGGGACTCCACATTAAGGCTACTGCTACTACCACTCAGCCTGGTGGGCCGAAGACTATCATGTGATTCCTCTGAACCGCACCACCGGTGGGGCGGAGTCACACACTCTGAGGACAGCGCTATCCACTCCTTCCGCATGCGCTATCCACTCCTTCCGCATGCGCAAGTTCACAGACGCCCGTCATTGGCTGTAAAGCCATGATTAATGTAGGAGGACTAAGTACCTCTCATCCCACCCCTCTGAGAGAGCTTGCAACCTCCGGATGACAGGACGAGCACTTTAACAGGTTTTTATATGCGGAAATATGATTATAGTGTTGGGAATTGGTAACATTATTTGGAGTGGCTGGAGCGGATTATCTGTATTTACACTGGTGAGAGTAGTGAGGCAGTAGTGAGACAGTGGCGGGACAACATGGGGAATAAACCGTGAAAGGAACCGGTCTGTACTGGACACACACCCTCTCCAACACGGGCAATACAGGGTTAATAGGGACGGATTCCTGCAGTGTGTCCACAGCTCTTACAGATAAACTCCAGGTGCTGACGTTCCTGTGTATCGACCGTGGAGGCGTGGGTAGATGTTCTAAAGCCTGCAGGTGGTCAGGTGTCGTGATGAGCGAGCGCTGTACACGGGAATCCTCAGATAATCAGCTTTCCTTAATCTCCAGCTAGAGAGTCCAAACACTTAGGCTTAAACACGGTCCTCTCCACACACCTCAGATTAGCATCGGGTTCCAGCGCAGAGGCAATTAAAGCGGCACTCTGCTTTACTCGAACCCTCACCCTGGGTCGTGGTTATCTGTTCTATGATGGGATACGAACACTCCGTCATCAGTTCATCTGGAGAGAGAGCGTGTGGCTGTGTTTCAGGGCCTGCACTCAGAGACGGTGTCTTTATGTCCTCGGCATTATCGGAAAACTGGGACAAAACATCTGCATACGGCCTGCAAATATACACATCTGGCACAGTGCGGGAGACATGGGGGGGGGGGGGGGGGGGAGACTGGAGTGTGTAGTATCCGTGTAGGAGGCGGAGCTTCATATTGTATACATCTCCATTAGGAAGCCAGACTGAAGTGTGTGTGTGTGTGTGTGTGTGTGTGTGTGTGAGCTGTAGACTGGTGGAGGAGTGTGTTCTGGTGGAAATATAAACCTTTGCCCTCTAGTGTAAGTAATAAGTATGTGTGTGTGTAGAGCTATTTTGTGTGCATGTGCGCGTGAGAGGGTGTGTGTGTGTGTGTTTGTGTTAAGACACAGAGCTGTACTGTAGTCCTGGGCTTTACACTTCCCCTTCTTTCTCCTTCCACACACACACACGGCGAGGGCTGCTAGGGTCCCAGTGCAGTGACTGAATCACGCTGCCGATGACACGGTGAGGGGGCGGAGTCAGTGTGGTGGTGACTCAGAGACAGCCCATTCCTGCTGGGTGAGATTCACAAGCGGTGTGTGTGTGTGTGTTCCTGATCAGAGACGCTCTCGAACCCTCACCGAGAACAAACTGCCAAAGTGCAATAACGCAATCTCTAAAGCACAGTGACCCGAAACCCCCAGGCGACCACCGCAGTGTTTACCTTCAACATCACTCCAGTGAAGAATACACACACACATTAGTTCTATCTGTAACTCGACTCATCTGTACCGTAGCCAGCTGATGGTGCAACCAGAGCAGGTGTGTTACAGGACGGCTCTCTCCACGTTCTCCCAGTTTACATTCTTTCACTCTTTACGACTCGTTTGTTTTCAGGGTCAAGGTTGCGCAACATCAGCACTACATCGAGTTAAACCTGTGGTGGCTTTAAAAGAAAACACACAGTACTGAGGAGACCGCCGCGTTACCTCTAGTAAAAACGTTAGCGGAAGGAACCGAGTCTCATTCGACAAGGGAACGATAAGAACATGGAGTAAGGGAAGGTCTTCTCCATAAAATAAACACAGTCAGGGTTCAGTGTGAGAATAATCAGTAGCGTTCGATGCAGTTTAAACTGTAAGTGGAACAGCTGGTAGGTTTTACTGAGTGTGCTGGAGAGGAGAAGGAGGAGGAGAAGGTCTCTCTCACTTGTCTCACTTGCAATCAATGTTTGCTTTGATTTTTTTGTTTGTTTCTATCTGAAAACTGTTGGATCATCTAATATACTGCTTTCCCTACAGACCATCAGATATTCTTCTGTAATGTTATTTATGATACACAATAATATATAACAATGTGATAAACATTTGTACTACACATAATGAGGTGCTAAGACTTTTGCACAGTACTGTATGCCACAACAGTGTCCTGGTTAGCACTGTGGCCTTGCACCTCCTCCAGGGTCTGGGTTTGATTCCCGCCTGGGGGTCTGTGTGTGCGTGTGTGGTTTGTATGTTCTCCCCATGTGTGATGGATTTCCTCCTGGTACTCTGGTTTCCACCCACAGTCCAAATGCATGCAGATTAGACTAGTGTTCTCAGACTGCCTGTAGTGTATGTGTGTGCGCGCGTCCTGTGTGTACCCGCCTCATTCCCAACTCTCCTGGGATAGGCTCCGCCCCGTGACGCTGATTAAAGGATAAAGCGGTATGAGACGATGAGTACATCACAACACACCCTATCTCACACTCACACACACACACACATACACTGACATCATTTATCATACTGTCAACGTTGAATCATCATCATGTTCCAACTCAAACCCATTCACATGTGGTGGATGTACGCGGGACACATGGCACGGGTAGCTTCAGCACAGGCTCAGGAGGACCGCAGGACCGCCTCGTAAACCCTGACCCGTTGGCTCTCACAGCTTCCGCGCGTCAGCACTAATTAATTACAGCTGCTCAGGAAATAACGATGCCTTCCTGGGACGTGATGGAGAGAGAGAGAGAGAGAACGAGAGGAGACGGAGATCCACAGGCAGGTCCATTAAAGGGATATTATGGGATATCGACTGTAGCGGTAGTTTAAGACGGAGTAGAATAATAATCACAAAGCAGGAAACTGGTGTAGGATTACATCTCAACAATAACAGACCAGACACAACATACAGCACAACACAACACAACATACAACATACAGTCCAGGGAGCCGTGTGACAGGTGTGTGGGGAAGGCATGTATATAGGACTAAAGATAACCGGAATATATCGAAATAATAATAACAATGATAATAATAAAGATGTGTTAACACATGATGAAACCAACAAAAGAAAAATAAATAAATGACCCATATGCTCACAATTAAAAAGTTGGTTTTGCTAGAAAGTTTGTGAACCCCTTCCAGTTACCTGTATTTCTGAAATGCAGAAAATTCTTTTAAACCTAGTAAAAATAGAACTGAATCAAGCAAATAACATGAAACACTACGGAAGTTACGTTTAATTAATGAGCCAAACAAACCACCAGTAAACACACAGGCTCTACTGAAGGTAATGCAAAACTGGCACAGGTGGTTCAGACCACACTCGACGCCAGGTGAACTCCTCCGTACAACACTACGAGTCCTGATTGAGACTCGCCTGCGTCTCTGCTGAAGGTCTCCCGCTGCACTATGGGGTGGTGATGGAGACGACAGCATGGACAACAGAGTGATGTGTGTAAACGGAGGAAGGAGTTTAACAGCGCTGAAGACACGCCTCACAGAACTCAGGAGAATGTAGAGAAGATAAAGGAACCAAGTCTGCAGCGTGTAGAGCTAAAGAACATCACGCATCAGTTCACCGTAGTGTAAAAGAGGAAGGAGCGCGGATTTCACTCTTAGCTCAGAGAACAGAAAACTTACGGTTCAAAGCATTTTAAAACGTTTCTTTCAGGCACAAATCAGATCTTTTTTTTTGATCGGTCAATACAGTGAAATAAATAGAATTTCGCTTTTTGTTACTTAGAGAACTCAAGAAGACTTCAAGCGCGGAATTGCTGGCTGAAGACCATCAGGAAGTCTAATGTTTATATAAAGTCATAAGACAAAAGATAATCGATCCTTAATTAATGACTTGAAGAGCCGCATGAGAAGTGATGGACCATATTATTTCTGATTATTCCTTTACTGCAGGACTGATCAGAGGAAGGCCATGCTTTTTAACTTTCTCAGAAAAGAAATAAAAGCAACTTGGTGCAGTGATGTAACAATCACTCCACAGATCAGCCAATCAGAGACGAGAGGCGGGATAAATTTGATCTACTGAAACATCGAACCTCATTTCAGTCTTGTTAATCCGCTCCAGAGTCAAGTTCTTCAGTAGGGTTGGGTACCGAACACCGGTGCTAATACGGCACCGGTACCTATAGAACCGGTAAGTACCGGACCGAAACAGAACGCGAATTTCGGTGCCTCATTTCGGTGCCACTTAAATGCCTGAACTGTCGATTGAAATATTTGTTCTCTAGATTCATACATTTTTGTAGATTAATAGTTTATTAGATTAAAATAAAAAAATTAAAAGCACAAATCATCCGGAAATGAGAGACCATCCGACATGCGCGTGAATGCAGTAACTAACGTTACACTCGCTCTGACGGCAGCAGGTGGTCTACCGATAGCTTAGCATGCTAAATTAAACAACTTTCGTTAAAATGCCTAAAACTAAACGGTCGAAAGTGTGGCTGTATTTCACAAGAAAGGATTCCGACACCGCGACGTGCAGCGAATGTTTCACAGCAGTTGCGTGTAAAGGCGGAAACACGTCAAATCTACTGAAACATTCGAGGGCAGACGGAATAAAGTTAAAAGCAGACGGAGGCACCGTGTAACAGCTTGTGGACAACAGCTGGCGCTATCAGTGTGGACGACCCTCAGTCCCAGTCACACCAACTGTAGCAAAAAGGAGTCACTGATTATGATGACGTCAGCAGCCTTTCCGCAGGTTAGTAGTAGGATAATGTAATGTTAATAGCAAAATGCTAATCTTGCATTCATGCTAACAAATAGACAAACGATTTGTAAAAAAAAAAAAATACTAATGTAACATGGATTCTGTTTATAATTATGGCTTTCCAGCTAGTACTAGTAGCACTACAACAGTGACCCCATTTACCACTGTAAAGAGGCTATGCATGTCCTGTGCAGAGCAATAAGTCAGGAAAGGAGTCGTATTTTGACAGAAAAGGCAAATATGGTGAAATTTCTGCAAAAGAATTGTTAAAATTTGAAGCTTACATATTCATATATACTTTCAACTTTTCATATATTGTTAAATTTTACGCATAAAATTTTTTGTTCAATAAAAATTCATTCTTGAGTCATCCACTATAATTTTGTGGCTTAAAAGTATCGGTTCAGGCACCGTTTTGGCACCGGTACCGTTTTCAAAGTATCGATTTGGCACCGGTATCGAAAAAAACCCAAACGATACCCAACTCTACTCTTCAGGTGAAATGTTGTATTGTGAAACACATCGTCCCATAGGAAATAATGGAAATACAGATAATCGGCTCCAGACACCCAGAAATATCACCAATTTTACAGATTTATAATAACTATAATAATACATAACACTATATACATATTTTTGCATACTATGGCGCAGTGATAAGTTCTTGTCCTATCATCCGGAGATCGCTGGTTCGGTTCCCGGGTGATGCTGTAACCTCTCACAGCCGGAGGTCTAGAGAGAGCTGATTGGCTGAGCTCTCTCACAGGGACGAGGGATGAGAGGTACTTAGTGCTTCCACATTAATCACGGCTCTACAGCCAATCAGGAGCGTCTGTGAGCTCACGCAAGCGGAAGGAGCGGATAGCGCTGTCCTCCGAGTGTGTTCTTCGGCCCTGCCGACTGAGTTGTAGTAGTAGCCTTAATGTGGGAGCCCCCTAGTGACGGGGAGGAACTGGACACGACTAAATTAGGGAGAAAAGCGTCTCCATTTTCTTCTTGATAACATCCTCGGGAGCCACGTTGCTGCGTCTTCACCAAATCTTACACCAAATGCAAAAAACCTGTAAATTCTCTTGGCTTGGCTTTTTACTGATGGTAACATACAGCGCTAACAGGTCCTGAGCGTCTCCTGGACGTACGCGTGTCCGGTTCGGTCGCTGGCATGCTGAAAATGTTTCACATGAAGAGGAAAATGTCGATTCTTGAGTCAAAAATCTCGAAGGCCGAACACTGAGGTCCCGCCGTAGCTGCTCGTCTGTAGTTGGAGCTACATCATGGGCGAGTGATTCACAGTGTCGCTAATCTTACTGAGAAGGTTCACAGAAGTAACGGCACCCTCAGCATGAGCTCTAATATTTATATCATGTGGTCTGATTTTATTTACTGGATCGAGTGAGACTTTAGCACCATCAGTGTGATCTGGCAACCCTGTTCATCACAGTGTGAGTGTGTGAGAGAGAGAGAGAGAGAGAGAGAGAGAGAGAGAGAGAGAGATTAATGAAATGAAAGTACTATTTGTGTGTTTGTTGTTGAGGAATGAGGGGTCAGTAACCCTGTCCTCTACCCTGTGATGTGTTTAACTCTGATTAATCTGTGTTCTTATGCCACAATAACAGCGGGGCGGGGCCATACAGATCACACAGAAACCCGCTGAAGGAGACGGTCCAGAGGGTCAGTCATCTCCTGCTCCGTACGCTATCTCCGGCATTTATCTACAGCACAGCCATGCACACACACACACACACACACACACACACACACCGCCGTCCCACAATGCACCACTCTAACCACCAGCTCCAGTCAGACAGCTCTCTTATGAGAAAATAGATAAGAGATGGACAGAAGGGCACAAAGCCGTGGGAACTCCCATTCTGTTATGGTTAGGCTGTGGTGGACACACACACACACACACACATAAAATGATCTTAGTTCAATGTCAATAAGCAGCCCAGAATACATGATACAATCTTTGCATGCCTGTGTGTGTGTGTGTGTATGTATCCTCATGGAACAGAGAGTCACAAAGCAAGAGCGTCACATTACCCAGACCTACATAATAACATGAAACATGATTACAAACAAGAACAACTCTTCCAATACGCAGTGTGTGTGTGTGTGTGTGTGTGTGTGTGTGTACTGAAACACAACCTTTAATAACTGGGAATCCCACTCAGTCACACACACAGTTTAAATACTGATTAGTGGCGGGTGTACAATAATGAACGTGACTGATTAACCCCAAACACACGCGCGGCTGGACGTGTCTGACGTCACCGCGGTAGCGTCCAGACGATCAGGTCACGACCAGGTCACGTCGTCTCGACCCTCAACACTTCAGTAAATAAATAAAGCCGTGTTCAGTCCCGCAGCAGCGCCGTCGCCGCAGCATTGCTCATCTACACACGTATGAGAGAATATTTAATAGACTACATTAAGTAATTACTTTTATATACAGCGCCTTGCAAAAGTATTCACACCCCTGGAACTTTTCCACATTTTGTCGCGTTACAGCAACAAGTGTAAATGTGTTTTCTTGGGATTTTGTGTGACAGACCGACACGGAGTGGAAGGGAAATATATGAAATAAAAATAACGAATTCAGCCGCCTTTAATCTGAGACCGCGAACTAAAAACGATCACTACATCACACATCTCTATCTCGCGTCTATGAGCATCAACATCTTATAAATAACACGATTCCATATTGTTGATCTTATAGATTTCGTTACAATCTTTTGTTCCTTCCACACACGATGCCATGTTGCCTGCCTGAGGAGTTTAGAGTGCGCTACCTAGAGGAGTATAGCGGAACTGCAATGTTTTACCACATTCAAAAACAAACAGTTACAAGTGAACAACAACAACAAAAAAATGTTTTTTTAATCTATTTTGGATGTTTGTGAATCAGCATAGGAAGGAATCACTATAATACCCGGACTGACACTCGCCTCCGTCACTGCTGCTTATACACCATGTGACATACTGTATAGCTTTGCTAGATCACCAAGCCAAACCTTTTCCCTGCGTGCGTACACACACACACACACACACCATAAAGAGTCTTTTCAGTGTAACACCCGTGCACACACACACTCACATTCACCGAGAAGTTCAGCTCACATCAGAGTCACAGTATGTGGAGGAAAACCGCTGATGTGTGTGACTTTAGCCGCGGCAGGCCGCTGGAGTGAGCGGTTCAGAAACGCCTGATCTGATCTCCTGGGATTTTCCACACAAAACAAACAGTGTCTAGAGTTTACACAGAATAAAACAAAACCCCACTGAGTGTGTGTGTGTGTGTGTGTGTGTGTGTGTGTGTGTGTGTGTGTGTGTGTGTGTGTGTGTGTGTGTGTGAGAGTGAGAGAGAGAGAGTTCTGTGGGTGGAAATGCCTCGTTGGTAATAAAGGTCAGAGAGAAACAGACGCACCGGTTCAGGCTGGCAGGAAGGGTCCGGTCCGGTACAGATCAGTCCACACAACACACACTGAACCCTGAGTGCAGCTCCACAACCACAGGGTCATAATCTCCTGATCTCCTGGGGGTCCTGGAGTGAAACCTGGTGTGTAGATCACTGAGGATTCTCCTCTCTGATTCACTTTATTATCACATGATCAATACAAACTTAATCAATATCTCCAAGCAGGAAGAGGATCAGCAAAAGAATCTTGTAGAGTTTGTAGAAACAGTTAAAGTGTTAAATCTAATAATAGTGATATCATTATTCTAATTATTATTATTATTATTATTATTAGAGGTTGAAGTCCACGTCCGTGTCTGTGTGTCTTTCTGTAGAACTCTCGGTCTAACTTATTAATAGACAGAAATGACATTCTGTAAGGTTGAGTATCTGACGCCTTGTTTACATTAAGTTGTCCTTCTTTGGTGCTCAGACAAATACACTCCCTGTTCGGTAATCGGAGAGAGAATCACAGATGAGAAATGGAAAAAGTCGATCAGATAAAGATGAAGTTTTGTTGTTAAAATTCACTTATAACCACTTCAGCGCTGTTATTTCAGACAAAGTAAAAATATGAAGTAATCCCAGTCAAAATATTCACTTTATCTTCTCTAATTAATATCTATTGGTGCAGGTGTTTGTTTACATTGAGACAGAAGCGCATTAGTAGATTATTAAATCCAGCACATAACTGTTCATAACATCACTTTTACTCCACATTTAGGTTCACTGATGGTGCAGATTAAACTACAGGTGGAGATCAAAGGACTGCAGGAGATTCAGTAAATTACAGACAGATGGTTTTGTGTGCAGACAGACAGACATGTTTCTGATCCTCCAATGTATAAAACATAAAGCAAAATGTACCAGTGTACAGACAAAACCTGTCTTTTATTTTTACAGACGGTCATGACAACAGGACGTCTGGATCTCAGACAGTAACGGTTTGGTGCGTGTCTGCTCAGGGCACTCCTCATTGATCTCTCATGAGACCCCACGGACCCTAAGCACACGGTTCCAGGAGATCCCGTCAGGAGCCCCAACACACCACAGACAAGTCATGTCTGTACAAGTCTGCTCCATAAGTATTTGGACAACAAAAACTGTTTAAAAAAAAAAAAAAAAGTGACCCAAACGATTTGTGTTTAGTTATTACAGCTTTGGTCAGACTCGACCCCCCCCCCCACACACACACACACACACACACTGCACTCAGGATCTGTCCAGTGACGCTGATTCAACACGACATCTAATAATAATAATCATCATTTAACGCTTCTCACTGAAATGCACTGATGTGTCGATCATAGCTCAGGACACGGTGAGTTCAGGGAAGTCAGTGGTGTGTGTGTGTGTGTGTGTGTGTTCATTACTCCATCATCTGAGCAATATGAGGGCAGTTAGTGTTCTCTAATAATCATGTGCAGTTGCCCCGTGGGGCAGCGATCAGGGAGTGTCTCTAACACACACACACACACACACACACACACACACACACACACACACACACACACACACACACACACAGTCTCTCAGGGTGGGGGATTGACAATAATCTGGGAGAATAGGAAGATAAAAAAAGTTATGACACCGAGGTCTAAGAAGGTGTGTTGCCCTGAGGGGAATGTGGCAACGCTGTGTGTGTGTGTGTGTGTGTGTGTGTGTGTGTGTGTGTGTGTGTGTGTGTGTGTGTGTGTGTGTGCGCGCGTGTGAGGGACTAGTTTGTAGATATTACAACTGACATTTTGGGTTAAAATACTTTTGTCTGTATAATAAATAAAAAAATACACGTGATGCTGGACACACACACGGTACTGTATGCTAGAAGCGTCTGTACATGCAACATGAGGACTACGACCTGAGGACACGTGCTGTACGGATGGACACAGAGACGTGGGGACGTTCACACACCACCAGGAATCTCACAGTGTTATAATGTGGTGACGGGGTGGGAAGGGGAGCAACGCAGGGGAGCGAGACCTAACCCTAAGTGTAGACTGTATTTACCAGCCCATGGACACACAGCACCCCCCCGCCCAGACACCCATGCCCAACCCCCCACAACCCCCTGGTATCCCCCGAGCGCCGCCTCGCTGTCCCAGTCAGGGGTTAAACTTCATTCAGCTCGAGGCTCTGCTGTGTCACAACACCAGTAAATCTTAAAGACGGCACCAACAGGCCGCACTCCTCCACGCGCCACGCCCGTCCCTCCCACCCTCCCTCACTCCCACATTTCTTACTCAAACCAAAGTGGCCTTAAACAACGTGGAGATTCTTCCTGAAACATTAAAATTATTTATGAACTAATTCTATTTAACAAACGTATAATTAAATTCTCATTAAGAGTTTTTCTCCAGATTCACATGAGCGGCTGGATTAGTCTGTTGTTAAAGATTTGCACGTCTCCTCTATTATAAACGTCCTTCCACACACACCTCCGTTACGGCTGAAGCTGGGGCTCCGTCTCAAACCTGATGTCATTTACTTCACTGGGGCTCGAACTCGGATCCTCATCGCCAAAAATCAGCAACCCGGAGGCTGAGCCACCTGAGCCGCCGCCCACACGTCTTACAGTTAATGTATTATTGTAAAATTTATTTCCCCTTGAAGGTCACTCGAGGAACGACCTCGGTTTTACCCAAACGTCCACCTTCCACGTGTTAAACATGCCGTTATATCACACGTAGCCGGGTAACTGCACTGAAATTATAGGAAGCCATTAGGGTCAAACTTTCATATAATTAATTTCCCTTAAAAAATAGTAATGCGTTTAGACTCTGAATTATTGACAGCCGTTGTATATACACTCACTATCACACATCAAAACAATGTGAATGAAATGTAAGTGAAAACACACGACATTAGGTGGTGTATAAAGAACATGACACAGAGCGTCCTCAACAACCGATACAGCGGCACGACGTCACCGCACCAGCCAGCGGGAGCAGCGGGTACACTCTATCTGCCCTTTTAGATCTCTATGATCCTCACTTTGTGCTGAAGTCTTCCAGCCAATCACAGATGAGACTGAATGCTTATAACCAATCATAACAGTAGGCGGGATTACCTTTCCACACTAACTGTTTTGCAAGATGTATTGTTTTTTTTAATCTTTCAGATTTGCATTTACAAAAAAGTTGACTTCTGTGATGGCGACTCTGACCTGGAGACACTCTCGCCATCTCTGACTCTCACTAAACAGCTGCTTCATCACAAACATACGACATAAACAGGAGACAAAGACAAAGTGAAAGCTGCCGGTGGTTTTAGCAGAATGGAGAGTTCACAGGAAGGACAGCTAAATAAAGGATGAGGAGACGAGCGGGATAACGCAGGTGTTGAGAGAATTAACGAGAGACGCTAGCCTGTGAGCTACATCAGAATGACGTCACTGTAGATACGCGACAGAGCTCGCATCGCAGAGTGAATGAAACTAGTTCAGGATAAGAAGGCTCTCTGCCGGCTCTCTGGTGAGTGCGTGTGTGTGTGTGTGTGTGTGTGTGTGTGTGTGTGTGTGTCAGTGTACAGGCATCCATCAGCAGAAGCCTGGAGCTATGCTAAGCAGACAGGGGTGAGGATTTAGCAAGGTGCACGCGAGCCGAATCATTTCTCACAGGCTGAATCTCCCGAGAGCTGAAACACACAGCGGAGTCAGCACCGATCCCTGAGGTTCAAACACATACACACAGTGCGTTAGTGCTGATGTATCGTCCTCTACACACTTATCACTGATCAACACCAGGCTTCAGTCCAGTTCATACACACACACTTACATAAGGGGTTTCCACACCCACACCAGCAGGGGCACGAGAGCAGCTCACACTCTCCTCTTCTTCTTCATTATTTATTCTAATAATTAATAATTAAAATACTGAAAATGGATTTTATGATAAAAATTTCCACGGTCACATTCAGATTAAGTGTGAATGTTAAGTGCTGTGTTTAATCCTCAGAATACGTGCTTGAATACGAGGTCACTCGACCCTAATACACACACACACACACACACACACACACACACACACAAAAACATACAGTATTTACTTGAGTTGTAAGAATTTTCACCTTAAGAACTGGAATTTTGCAAGAAATTTGTCTCAGCATCCGAAGCATACAAGCGACCGAGCCAAGCCGAACCCCGGTTAAATCGCGCGTACAACCGAGAGACGCTCAAAACTCGTTAGCGTCAGTGAAAAGCCAAGTGAAGCGAGTTTGTGTTTTTCTTGCATTTTGTGTAAGATTTAGTGAAGACGCAGCACCGCGGGTCACAAGAATGTTATCAAGGACGGGAGCAAAAAGAAAACGGAGACGCTTTCAGTTTGGTTTTTAAGGGTGCTTTCACACCTACAGCATTTGGTGTTTGGTCCCTTGGTTCGGTTCGTTTGTGTTGATGTGAATGCAATCTCGGTACTTTGGTGCGCACCAAATCAATCGATCCGAGACCTGCCTGAAGGGGCGGTCTCGGACCGCTTTATCCGCTCTACTTTGGTACAGTTCGTCTGGTTTGAAAGCAACCAAACCAAATCTGATGAAATGGTATAGTTTAATGCACTTTGGGTATAAGACATACAGGGTTGCGGGTAAAATTATTTTCCCTTCCTGACGACTCGATTAAATTTTTCAAGCTCGCCTCGTGATGAAATCAAACCGTGGAGAAACGTGGAGTGCCGAGGAAATGAAGTGCCTCTCTGTATTCACATTAAAGATGTAAAAACGTGTGACTGGGCTGTTTCGATCGGCCAACGGATTACCTGATGGATCTGCAGGAAGATCGCCGGCTAATAACAAAATGATCATTCAGGAGGAGGGCACGTCTCTCCCTGAAGTGCCGCGCGATGCGCCGTCGGCGAGATGAATAAACCAGGAAACTGGTTTGGAGTCGCAGCCGCGAATCGTGTTCGAAATTAATTATCTGAAAATAATGATTTGCACGTACAATGCAGTGCGCGAGGATCAGCGCCATGAGCGCAAAGCAAAGTGGCGCGATTTTCTGAAAATAGTCTGTTTCCGGTGCCGATGGGCTTCGCTGTCTATTTTGGTTCGTTTAGAACTCTGCATATGTGAAAGCGAACCGTACCAACGTCTGTTTACTACATTGTAACATTTTTCTTACTGGTGCGGACTAAAGCAATCGAACTATAGGTGTGAAAGCACCCTAAAACAGCCGGTGCCGACAGGAATCATAAATTAAGGTTAAGTGAGGTTTAATGTCCATTTATTTCATATTTAACTTCATTTACATGTGTGTTCTAAATGTTTTGATTGTTTTCGTATGCAGAAATATAATTATAGTGTTTGAAATTGGTGGTATTGGTAAATTTTCTGGATGTCTGGAGCGGATTATCTGTATTTACATTATTTCCTCTGGGACGATGTGTCTTACAAAGGAATTTATTTGACCAAAAATGCACGAGGCAGAGTGCCACTGCAGGGCACACACACCACACACACTACAGGCAATTTGGGAACTCCAGTTGGCCTAATCTGGATGTGTTTGGACTGTTGGAGGAAACCGGAGTACCCAGAGGAAACTCAGCAATCACGGGGAGAACATGCAAACTCCACACACACAGAGACGGGAATCAAACCCGGACCCTAAAGGTGCAGCGTGACAGTGCGAACCACTACGCCACCGTGCCGCCCAGCTTTTCCAGTCTTCAGAAATAAACACAAAAATAGTTTTTTTTGCAACATAAAATAAAAAAAGTTTATCAGTGAGGGACAGAACACATGACCTTTAAGTCCCAGCAGCAGGTCAGAGACACATGTGCTGCTGCATGTGAAAAAGACATTACACGCTCTAGAGGGTCCACAGGCAGAGAGAGGTGACCACTCTGAGGCACACACACACACACACACACACACACACACACTGGCGAGCAGCTCTCCTGTCTCACACACTGTTTTCCCGAGTACAGCTGATTACCAGCCTGTTTAACAAGATAAAACGAGCATTAAACGACAGGAACTCGGGAGGGAGGGAATAAAACTAAACTGCGAAAGCAAACCCGCAGAAAGCCGAGCGCGGGCTTGTTGTGTGCCTCACACGCCACTCGCGTGGAGCTCCAGCTGCTAGCGAGCGGGGTGAGAAGCTAATGAAGCGAGAATGTCATGTGCGCTATTAAACATGATTTCCCTACAAAAAGATTAGTGTTTGAGTAACAGACGTCTCATTCACACACACACACACAGCCATGCTGTACATCCTAATCATGCACTAATCCACACAGGTGCTGCGAGGCAAAACTGCTCCAGAAGAGCGTCCTCGCGGGGCAGAGCGTAGCTGGTGATGAGACACGGTTTTAAGACAAAAGGACAGACTGTTGAGGGAGTGACTCAGGGTGTGTGCGTGCGTGCGTGTGCGAGCGAGAGAGGCGCCGCTTCAGCTCAGGAGGAAAATAAAAATGCGCTCATTAGCCACATTGTCCTCGTTTTCACTGCAACATAACGGGAAGTGATTTGAGCGCGCGGTGTGAGGACGAGACGCTCGTCAAGGGGTTAAACTTAATCACAGCGTCGGCACTAAGATCAGAGATCGTCCCTGCAGCCTCACACCACATCACACACATCATCGGAAGACGTCCTGATGTGAGCTGTTTATTACCTCAAGACAGACAGAGAGACAGACAGACAGAAAGACAGACATCCGTTTCTAGACAAGAGCATGAGACAGAGGTGTAGAGGCTCAGAGCTCTGTCTCAGTACAAGAGACACAGAGTAAAACCGTGTGATTTAATTGATCTTTTTTGGTCGATCAGTTTTTATTCCAGAGATCTGATTCATTCGATTTCCTAAACTGATTATTTGCGAATCTGCTTAAACTTACTGTACACACCAGCTTTAGGAGGAAAGACGATAAGCGACAAAACATACAGTACTGAAACTCGGGCGCATCTCAGACGTGTGTTCGTGTGTTGACGGGGCATCGATCACATTCACACGTGTCCCCAGTGGGGAAAAGGAAGCTGCTGTCGTTACCGAGTCTCTCGACGAAGGGGAACGTGTTCATAGCCGACTCTGGTGGAACCCTGGACCGTGAGTAACTCGTTTCACAAGACGAGCTAAATGTTAAATAAATTTCACGTGATCACGACTGAGCCGATGGTTCTTCTCTGTCTCTCTCATGCGCTGTGGGATTGTGGGTAATCGTCTCCCACACTCAGCCTCAGTGCGTCACTCTTATAGTCAACACCTGTGTACTGTTTACCAACACAGCAATGTTTCCGTTAGAGTCTGTGTGTGTGAGAGAAAGTCATACTACACAGTAGCCCCCTCCCTCCCCCTCTTGCCTCCACACACACTAACGAAAACACTTTCAAAAGGTAAAATGCAGGTTAACTTATTTTCATTTTGTAGTTATTATTTAAGTTTTCTAGTTATTTTTCCTTTGATATACGAGTGATTTGAAATACAAGCACGATTCAGGAACGAATTACACTTGAGGCAGAGCACACACACACACCGTGGTAAATCAACATGCTAACAGTGTCTCACACACCCACACACACACACACACACACACACACACACACACAGCAACCCTTTCCTACAGTGTGTGACCAAAAAACTTCAAAGCACTTTTGTACGTCGTTCCGCATAAGAGAGTCTGGCTAACGCATCATGTAAATGTAAAGTGATGATCACGTGACCGGATGTGACATTTAAACAAACGTTTCAGTGTTTATTAGACAGACTTTAGAATCTGAAAGAAATACAGAAGCTTCAGAGAAACCAGATAATAAACATTAGAGAACAAGAGAGTCATCAAATCCAATCAAAAGAGGAAATGCAGAAAATCTAAAATACACACAGAGACACACACACAGACACACACACACACACACACAGAGGGGGGAGATTAAAGTGACTTTTATTTACACACTGACTGTGTCTAAGAACAGAGAGAAAATAAAGGCTCGGCTCTAATGATTTCATCGATTTGTCGAGAGAAGACAAAACCTCGCCTGTGACGAGTCCTGGCGTCCTGTGAGTCACGTAAAGGAAGACTAATTAGACTTCCTCGAGTACATGCGAGAGAAAGGAATGTGTGTGTGTGTGTACACAGGCGAGTGTATTTCCCACCATGTAAGGGCAGGTGATGGCAAAGACGAGAAGGACAGCAGCTTGGGATGAGACACAGACATCAACGTTACAGATCCACACACACACGGCTTGGCTCGCTGTGTCTCCTGACGTCTCCCTGCTCCAGCACTGTGTGTGTGTGTGTGTTTCATTACACTACAGCTGAATTTAGTGCTTTAGTTTCTCCTGCCGGTGGTTTCATCCCTCTTCACTTCACAGCGCTCGTCTCCTTGTCGACATCACAGGAATCCGTCTAACGATCGCCGCTTAACTCCTCCTCAGAGACGCTTTGATGTAACGCGCGTGCGTCTGATACGCTGCAGAGTTTCTCAGGCTTTTTTTTTCCCCTTATCTTTCATCAAGTTCCAACACGTACATAAACACACTCACGCTAGTAAAGTATCGTTTGTGCAATCACACACACACACACACACATGCGTGCCTATGTACAGGGATGTGACTGTTTTCTCTCGCTTGTAGTGGTGAGCAGGACGTGATCACTTGTCCGAGCCTCGCCGTGACCCGGACCCCGCGCTAATGACGGTCCTGGTGTACGAGCACGCTAACCGCCGTGTATACAGACAGGAAGGGGAGGCGACTTCAACAGCAGCAATGTGATCCAGTTCCAACCACTTGACTGTTAGAGACCTGGACTTGCCAAAACGTGACTCCTCCCCCTCCTGCAGCACGTACACCAACACACTCGAACCAACACACAGCTGTAACACGCGGGAAGCTGATGCTCTCTATTCTCCTCCGACGCCGCGCTCATCGAAATTCTATAAAGATTAGGGCTGGGCCGATAAACGATGTCATATCGAATCGCGATTTATTTGATTTTAATAACGATGATAAGCTCTAGACATTTTTTGCTCCATATGGATTAGTCTAAGAGCCAATCACACAGCAGAACAACACGACAACAACCAATCAGCGTGCAGCTTGCGCGTGCCGTGCAGGTCAAAGTTAAATTTCCTACCGCACTTTGAAGCAAACACCAGGATGACAAAAAAAAATAAATGAGTGGAAGCAGCGACGAAAGTGAATCTAACCTCGAGTTATTATCCAAAGATGTTGAAATTGTCGACAAAAAAGTAGCACGAACTCCGTTATATGAACGCATCACCCACACGACCACACAGAGCATGAACATGCGGCCCGATGCTACTCCGTCAACTAGCAGGGCTAGCAGTGGGGCTGTAGCAAAGCAGATATCCATCGTGTCGTCATTCATGGCCATTACACCTTATGAAAGGTGTCCAAAACCAGCAAGGATATAACCAGGGCTGTTTCTCACTTTCTAGCGAAAGATATGATGCCCCTAAGCACACGAGGCTGAAGTTTAGCTCCTTATTCGCAGCTTCCGGTTTGTTTGGCTCCTTATTGCGCAGCGTCTCACTCTGCGGCTGAAGTTTAGCTCCTTATTTGCCTCGTTACTAACGGGAGTGTTCACGCTGGCCAAAGCTGCGCAGTTTATCAATAAAACGGTATTTTGGTGGCTTAAACCATTCTGGCCAAGCAAATATGAACTATACAACACCTAGCAGGTACCCAACTATATAGTAAAAGTGAAATTGTCCTGGTCCAGATTGATAGCTGCATAATTCATTCCATTTTTGTTGTCACTGCATGTTTAAGCCATTATGTCAGTTTATTGGGGCCGTGTGAAATAGCCTTCATTTAACTCTGAATTGTGGGATAAAAAGACAGCCCTAGTGTGTGTGGTCTAAATGTTGTTTCTCATTATTGTTTAAAAATCTCAAAACATTTGTAATTTATCATCTGTTTTTGTTAATAAACTATACTTTAAAATGTAATTTAATGAACCCTTTAATTTTTTTGGCTTCAGTTTAAGTTGTTCAATTTATTGATGTTCAATAAATAATCATAGATAGTAGATAGTGTGTGTTGCCTTCAATTAATCAATCAAGTAATGCAGCCTTCATTAAAAAAATCTCTCACTTGTGAGCATATTTACTGTACAAAACTTGTCAGTGAACTATGAGGACCAAAAAAATAAATTGTTTATTAATCGAAATCGAGTTAAAATGTTCAATTAATCGAGATTTTGATTTTAGGCCAAATCGCCCAGCCCTAATAAAGATCACAATTTCCCCTGATTTTGTAAAGAATTTTAAACTTTATAAAAGTTTAATAAGTAATTGAATATAGCTCGTTCCTTATTACATTAATTTTCTCATTTAAACCCAAACACAGCGTTTAAACTCTACAAACTAACTTCAAAACACGCGCGTTTAACATTTAACTTACACTGACCTCCTACACACGAGATGGAGACGTGTGAATAGTTCAGAGAGCGCCACCTGTAGTATTATAAGGAAACAGTGGCGTTTTACTGCCTCAAACACCTCCAAGGTCTCTGAGCGTGACGGTGATTGTGCGGGTGAGCGACTGCGAGTGCACGGGGGCGAACAGAGTTTGGAGAAAAAGACAGTATTTTTAATAATGTAACGTTTCTGTTAGCGTCACTCTGACGCTCCCGCGTTCGCTACAGGATGGTTTATATCTGAGGCCGATCAGCTGATCACCGGCCACGCCCACTCACACTGAACACCAGGCCATTCTGATCAGGGACCGATCGAGCGCTTCATAAAGATCGGATGTGACGTCCGTGTGGTCATGAGTGACTGCATAGCTGTTCCTATTAAAGTGACCAGTAAGAGTACATGGCTAAGAGAGTCAAAAGAGCTTCACGCCAGTGCACGTGCAGCATTACATCCTGACCACGTTTTCCGCATTTAATCAGTGACGGAGTGAAGTACGGTACCCTTCAAAAGTATTGGAACAGCAAGGCTTCGTTCGTTTTGTCCCACAGACTAGAGCAAGAGGAGACATACAGTACAGAGCTACACGTCATTCAATCAGTCAATCAAGCAGCACACATCTGGGCAACAACAAAAACATGTCCGCCGCTGCTGCCTGTTACCCATCAAAGCAGCACAGCTACAGTATTAACTCGCTTTTCTCCTCATGATGAACTCATTCACTGGCATGTTCAACACACACACACACACACACACAGCTCCACATTAATGCTCTGATATCGGAGCCGGGGAAGCGAGGGGACGCGGCGGCGGCGGCGTAAATCTTCAGTCAACAGTGACAAACGTCTCCTCTGTGTACCGCAGATTAAGCGCGGAATCCAGCAAATCTCCGCGCAGCTATTTTCCCGTCCTGCACTTTCCTTAGCCTTCATCTGAACTCCTCATGAATACTTTAGCAAACACAGCCGTCAGCGCGCGTCAGCCAGAGCGATCCATCAGCATCAGCCGCCGCGCTTGGCATCCGGAGGCAAACGGCGCGCGGCTTTTATGGCATGAGCGAGGTTTCATTGTTGAATGCGTTATGAGTTCATAATGAACACACTGTGTTACGTTTAGAGCCACACACCTGTCAATCAAACGCAAATCAATCAGTGTAACTACACCTGCGTTCTGTACATCTCACACACACTGCGATAGTCTTCAGCTCCTAATGAACG
Organism: Channallabes apus; assembly: GCA_030522415.1. Taxonomy (NCBI): domain Eukaryota; kingdom Metazoa; phylum Chordata; class Actinopteri; order Siluriformes; family Clariidae; genus Channallabes; species Channallabes apus. The sequence continues at coordinate 33,289,674 of CM060114.1, forward strand.
CCGCAACTACACACACACACACACATCCACTTGCTTTGGTTATCAAATGTATCTTGGAGAGAAATGTGCATGTTGTGTCTAAGAGCAGCTCCTGGAGTAAAACTCGGCCACTACGTTAAAATCACCGTCAGTTACATCAGCAGTAAAACAACATCGGGGGAGAAAGTGGAACCTGGAAGTGCAGAGTATTAGAGGTTAGAGGAACGAACTCCAGGACAAAAGCAGTAGGTCACAGGACACACACACACACACACTCACACACACACTTCACTACAAGGCAAATAGTTTGTAAGAGTAGATGTAGCGTGACGTCTTTACACGTGCAGTGTCTCTGGTCAGACATGCTGAAGCCCTCACACTCCAGTCACACAACATTTAAACTGAACCCACTGATTTCTCACCATGCCATGCATTTATTCCACTGTGCGTGTGTGTGTGTGTGTGTGTGTGTGCAGGCACTGACCTCTCAGGTCACTAATTATTTGCAACAAGAAAATAAGTCAAAAATCCTAATACAGGAAATGAATAAAACATGCGACTTATTTACGCTGAATTATCAGCAGCCCACACACACACACACACACACACTCACGTACGCGCACACACTATTATAGTCTTTTTAACTTTTTCAGATTTTCCCCAATTCATTTTCATGCTTCGTTTTATCCTAAACACTTCATATCTTTAATATATCTTAAATGTAAAGAGCTACAGAAATAATAAATATCATCATCACACACTGATGATTCTGCATCCTGACCGTAAGCTCTGACCTGAGACACAACACACCGGAGCTACACCGCGCTGGTACGTACCGCCACAGAGTTAAAGCAACGGCCAGAACACTAATCACTGTCTCACATCATCCTAAACAGGTCGTCCCCTACTTATGAACTCTTTCTGTTCCAGGAGCACGTTCATAAGTTGGATTTGTTCTTATGTCAGACAACATGGTCTTTCACACGAATATATACAATGTAAAGCATAGCGATTTAAAGTACTTGACTAAATCTCTGTCTCCTTACCCCCCCCCCCCCCCCCCCCCCCCACACACACACACACACACACACTGCCATCATGTGGCTAAAAAACTTAACCACACCTAAGGAAATAAATCTCAGTGAAATGGAACAGTGTTGTCTCTGTGCCTTTAAATCAGGAAGGGACTCCCAGACAACATTTTGTCTCAGAGTGAACGCCCCCATAAGAAATAATAGAAACTTCAATGATTTGTTGCACAACATCTACAAATGTTCGCAGAACCGTGGTTCATATCTGTGGAAATTTGTAACTCAAATGTTTATAGGTTCGGGGACAACCTGTACTCACAAAATGTGCTACATGTGTCTTGTGTGATACTAATGTCTCCCTGATCGTGATCTTCATTCAGGACGGCAGCAATAAAATTCATATAGATTAGAGATCCAGGTTTATAACAATACGCCTGTTTACAGCCCGCGGTGAAGCCAGACGCGACTCTGCGCGGTAAACACAAGGCAGTTTGTTTACACTCTTACACACACACACACACCCACCCATGTGTCCTCAGAAGTTGGTTATTTGGTGTTGATCATTAGAGACACAGGGACATGTCCCACCGGTCTCCAGGACAACAGGAACGCGCTCTGCATGTCGCAATAACAAGAACTAAACAGCTGTTTGAGTGTTTCATGCTGATCGTTTGTTTAATGAGACGACGTGGCCGCCGTGTGAAATTAAAGCCCACTGGCATTTGAGTTGTGTGTTAAGTGAGTGGAGGTGTGGAGCAGAAGTTCCACCCTGGGGGTGTAAAAATCAGGACCCCCAAGATTAACAAAAATACATTAGCAGAGCTCTTAAGCAAAGCTGTTAGCACAGAGGCAGAGAGGCACGAGATTAAATCACCAGAGCACAGAGGAAACTATTCACACACACACACACACTTCTCTTGCACAGTAATGAATGAACAAGTTAACATGTTGTGAATTGTAGGGAAGCGACCCGCCTCCACACTGGTGGTTCATCCGTCGTGTGATTAATGTCGTGTGTACAATCACATGTGATTAATGACAAATCATCAACTCCATCCTCACCACATTTATCAGTATCGGCTCAACGGGTGTGTAAAAGTATAACAGTTTAAAGAGAGAGAGAGAGAGAGAGAGAGAGAGAGAGAGAGAGAGAGAGAGAGCAGGCAGGTGAAGTAAAGACTGTTGGTTGTATCTACAGTATAAGACGAGGCCTGGGACAGGAAGTAACTTGTCTCCTGGACGCATCAGGAGATCTACGAGCTACGAGTCGTGTAACACCCTCCAGACCGCCGGGTTATACCACAATAATCCAGTTCAGTGCAGTAACACTACCTGCTTACATCATCCAGATCAATTTCATCAATAATGACAGCGAGTGTAGCGTAGTGTGTATAAGGGGCACCGCAGTCTCTTCACCAGCTTCGACTGAGTCAACACTCAGCACCCACCCCGTCCACAAGCCCTCTGACCTGCATGGGAACATCACAAGATGGGTTTATAGGGCCTAAGCACAATGATGTCATCGCTCTGATAGTGCTGGTGTCAGGCGAAGAGCCTTATTGTTCTTTTAAGGATTTGGTTTTTTCCCCAGCATTCAGGGATTTTTGGGGTCTTAACACACGCGAAAAGTCATGAAAACCAGCACACAGGATGGACTTGGAGTCTGCGGCCGTTAGGATGCCCGAGCGCCCGACTCATACACACCCAACAAAATAACCCAGGACACACATAGATCTCATTGAGCTGAACAACTTTCGCTGTGCATGTCATGGGGGGTGGGGGTGGGGGGGGGGGGGATGGCGGTTGCTCAACAGGAAGTCGACTATTTTGGGTGGTTTGCAAAACACACTCGATGGACTTTAATATTCTCGTCCTTGGGGATTTAAACCATCGACCACCAAACTGGGCCGATGTGATCTCAAGGCTTTGAGACGGATTTTTCAATTTATCAAATGGTTTATAAATGGTTTAAACTTATGGCGGAAAGTGGCTAATCACTCGTCATCACATCATGACACTTTCTTTCCCACCACCCGGGGCTTTTTGAGGTCTTAATCTTAACAAGCTCAGAAAACACTCATGTTGAGTGGTGCGGCGCAGGTGCTTGGGCCCGATCATCGCTGCTCTTACATCTATATTATTCACATTATTCGTTGTTTAAATGAAAGAAGGATTGTTTCAGTTGTTCAGGAAGTACGTTCAGCTTCTCTGCACTGATGAAAGACTTCCTTATTTCATCTCACTTGAGCCACATCAGGCCTTTTGGAGAACTTAAATACTGTAACTAAAGTTTTCCCCATTAATCCCAATAAATATGTTAAAGCATAAATAAATAAAGTTTCCTTTGCTTCCTCGTTTTGATCTTGAAACAGAACACGCATCCACAGATGTATGGATTCATCCACATAATTCTTTATTTATCTCTTTGGCTCACGATCACAACATCTGCGTAACTGTCATTAAATTAGAACTCAAGTGAATTAGATATACACAGCATTAAAAACATCTGGATGAATTCGCCTAAACAGCTTGTTTCCGTTGTCCTCAAATTCCCCCTCCACCCCGAGCTCGACTGCGCTAATTCCTGATGACTCTGTGTCCTGAAAGTGGACTGTTCAGCGCGGGGCGGCGCGGTCACGTGATCCTCCTGATGCGGATAGTCGCTCGAAAGAGCAGCGGCGTGGAAACGAGTCAAGACTTACCCTGACCTTCTCACTGCAGCCACAAATAAATCAATTGCAATGTACAGACAGACCAGCAGCAGCACCACACACTCCTCTGAACAAGCCACACGCGCACACACACACACACACACACACATTAATACAAGAGCATCAAATTAATCAGCATCCTGTCGTACCTCGTTCCGGTGACTGAGCGTAACGTCACCGGCTCAGGCCGCGTTCACACCCGAGTTCACACCTGATTTCAGTGATCGGCGCAAACACACAACCTGCAAGTGTTGAGCTCCTTAACCGAGTCCCAATCATCACCGTGACAGATTCCTCAGACCCAGTGTACCTGGGAAAACGTTCAGAATACTCCTCACACAGCTTTAGCTCACACACGCTAACACTCCCGCTAACAAAAACCTGAAATTTAGAGGTGCACGCTCATCCTGTCACACACACACACACACACACACACACACACACACACACACACACACACAAATACATAATAAAGTTTTAAAGAAAGTTGCAGAGACTGTTGGTACTCCTGGAGAGCCAACTGTGGTGGTACAGTCCAACAAATGACTGAATGCTTTAGACAAAAATAAATAAATAAATAATAATGCTGTCAAAACCGCTGCTCGTCTTTTTGTCCTTATTCAAAAACGGCGCGGCTAAAACCACAAAATTGTACGGCCTGAACCGTGAGTGCGCCCTCTTATGGCGTGCAAGTTAATAGATAGTGTATGTGACTTGTGGAGAAATATTATGCAACATAAACATTACCGGTTATTCTATTTTACTGAGTTCAACTCGTAACAGCGTTGACCTTATTAATAATCAGTCGTTTCGATCCCACGTCCAGAGACGCTTTCGTTTTGGTCCGAGACCTTAATGAATCTCTCTGCGAAACCAGGACGTCACAACGACTTTCAGCAGTCAGGACTCGGAGGGTCTCCATGTCACACGGCAACAGAATTCCTCACTACCCTGACACGCCCAATCTGAACTCATCAGGTCACATGACCTTTTCCCATCGCCCCAACCTCCAGTGTTTATGCTCCCTAACAAAGTGGAGTCTTTTATTCCGATACGTCTGACTGACGGGTGGTTTAGTGTAAACAGCTGTTCTCATCGCCTCATGGGAACGCTCTTCCTTTCACTCACTTCTACAGGACATTTTAATGATGCCACTTCACCAGGTGTTTAAGTGATCTCTCATCACGATGCTTTTCTGACCAGAAGGAGGATTTCTGCTGTGGAGTCGAGGGTTCAGCTTCATCCGTCCAGGGTTTAATAATGTGCTGCACAGTCCTTAACCCCGTTCCAGTCATTTCGGGGCATTCTGCTTGGCTATTAACATTTTTTTATTTATTTATTTTATTTACAATGTGACCCTTTGGAAAACAGTCAGGTCTTTCCCTCGAGCAGGTCATGTGTGTCTCCACGCGGCTGTTTAAGGAATCAGAAGCTCCTCACTGCATCAGTTAAAAGACCAGTTGCAGCTCAAACACATTAATGATCCACTGCGTATCTGTACATCCTGTACACACACACACACACACACGTGTAGTAAGTAAGATATTCTGCTTCTTAAGAATCTCTCAGCATCGCTATTATGAAACCTTCACGCTTTAAGTCTGTAAACTGGAAAGCCGTTACCCATAAGAGCGGCACCACGCGGGGTTGCCGATCCTTTAAGTCAGCGCCGCGCGTCTCACACAGCGCTCGCTGTTCGCCAGCTCTTTCCTTCTCGCCACACATCACTGTCATTTGTCCTTTTGTGTGATTTTTACTTTGAGTGCAGGATGTTAGCCTCGCGCATTCTCACACCCGCTCCCAATACTCGAGTCGGCGCTCCAGCACTCCTGCGTCTCGTTTTTACGGCCGGGGATCTAAATTGCAGGTTTGTGTTCACATGAACTGCAGCTCGACTGCGTAATTCATGTTTGTGGATGCAGACGCTTGTAATAGCAGGCACTTACTGATAACGTTGCTTAGCATGTAGCCTCGAGTGTGAATAGCTTCCAGTCCTATTGTGGTCGACCCGAACCTAAGAACAGCAAAATCAAGAAGACCGGGGAGACGCCGTGATCTCCGGGCCGCTCCCGCAACCTAAACAGGTATTTAGACACGAATGATCAAAAATACATCCAGCACAATCGAGATGACCACATCTGCTGCTGATGTCCAGTAATTCGCTGCAGTGCACACGGACTCGAGCAGACCTGTCCACGGAAATATTACAACTAAGAGGATGAGCTGAGAGGACATAGAGACAGAGACGGACTCGGAGGGGACGGCGGGTTCATACGCTATTAGTGAATATTCACGTCACCTTCAGAAATGGAAATGCTGGCAAACAACCGTCATCAACCGCACGCAAACACGCTGCCGTAACTAGCGGCCGCGGCCGCCGCCAGCCTCCTGTACCCCTTTCGATTCGCCACTCAGAACTGCGTCATCGGAATTCTACAGGAATATTAAACGAGGGCTTTTGTCGCGTTTGATGGACGTTTAGTAATAATCCTGTCGTTCTCCATCTTTCAGAGAAAGAACGCTATTATCATCGCTTTTAGAAATCTTCAGCTAAAGGCTAGTACTGGCAGATTTTCTTATTAAAGCCTGAGCCGTGGACAAAACTCCCCTGCTGTGGCTCAGCAATAAGCAATAAGCAGGAAAGAAGAAGCAATCAGTGCAGAAACTCTGCATTTCAGCACGACTCGATTGTTCGGCGTGGCTTTTTAGTTTTTGTCTGGAGACGAATATATTACATTAATGCATAATTCACATAGTGAAGTAATATTTCAATAGGAAACTGGATGCACTGGCAAATTCCAATGTTTTCTAACGCAGCTCTTGTTTTTCGCTGTAATGTGCAGATGAAGACTTTAATTACTTTAAAACTATATTGGTTTATTCAGAGCCATGCTGAAATTAAAAGGTGTGCATGTAAATATTTCAGTTTCCTGAACGACTCTAGACCGAGCTGTGTTCTGTAGCGATGTGGCCGACTCGCGTAGCGCTCTCATGATGATGATGATGGTCACACGCCTAAATGTGCGGCGTTTTAACAACATCCTACAAAATAAGGTGTAAAGTATTCCTCCAGCGGGATTATTAACTGAACATTTCATTGCATGTCGAACTCCTCCAGTCCAGACAGATGATCCCAGAGTTAATAACCGCGTCTCAGTCGAGTCTCCGTTTCTCTCGCTCAGCTCTCAACCCTGACGTTCCCTCTCAGCGGAATAACACCGAGGTTTAAACCAGTGTCATGTTTGTGAATGATTTAACTTTCATGCTCAGAATTCCAAAAACAACAGGGGGGGGCGGGGGGGGAATGTTAGATTTGGGAGAATAAGTACTACTGCTACACCACCCCCATCGCCAACCCCCTCCCACCCACCCCATGTACTGTGGTTGCTTTTCCCCCCCCCTCATTATTTGTGCTGGTGTATATTTTACCCCCCTAATGAGGTGATGAGCTGAAACTACTGCTTAAGGGTCCACTTGGGTCTCATCCACAATCCACAGGAACAATGCAGTGCGTATCACCCTCAGGCACCTCCACATGGGGGCGCAATAACAGAACACAGACATTACGGAATAAGAAAATACAGACTATAAAAACACAACCTGGTCACCCGTCAGTCGTAGCATGTTCATGACACTGGGTTAGGACAGCGCTGGGGACGGGTCTGGGGTTAGCATTAGGGGTGGGTTAGCATAGCATTAGTGGCGGGCTAGAATTGGGATGGGTTAGCATAGCATTAAGGGAGGGTTAGCATCTCATTAGGGGTCTGGCTGGTGTTAGGTTAGCATTAGGGATGGGTTAGCATAGCATTAGGAATGGGTTAGATTAGCATTAAGGATGGGAGATGGATTAGCATTCGAGAAGGTTAGCATAGCATTAGAGATGAGTTAGGTTAGCATCAGGGATGGGGTGTGGGTTAGCATTACAGATGAGTGATGGAATAGCATTAGGCACAGATTAGCATTAGGCACAGATTAGCATTAGGGGTGGGTTAGCATAGCATTAGGAACGGGCTAGGTTAGTGCTGGGGATGTGTCGGGATGAAGCTGTGGTATCAGGGATTTCAAACCCTGTGTGTTTATTCACAAATAAACAGTGGAGGTGGAGTTCTGAACATTTCTCCGCACTGACCTGGTTTTGGATTCGCCTGGTTGTGAGTGATGTAAACGTTTTCTAAAAAGGACAAACAATCCTTCTCCGTATCAGTGAGGTCATTAGATAGCGAGTATGCGGTACGCCCGCTGCTCGAGCTCATCACTACTGTCCAGGCAGCCACACACTCCAGTTAACTCCGTAACGTCTGTGCTCTCGGCTCGGCCACATCACACCGCGTAATTAAAGCGTCTTTAGACTTAACCAGTTCCTGAAAGCCAGTCAATAAATCATTCTCATTTGTAGTAGCGCTACATTACTTTTGACCTCAACCAAATGAGACACACACACACACACACAGAAAAAGCACTGCAGAGACAGCATGGCTGAGTATAATCACGTCTGGGTTTTAGGGACGGGCCAGAAGACAAAAATATGGGATTGTGATTCTCAAAGGCCTTTTTACCGTCCATGCTGTTTATCACCAGATCGAGATGTGTGTGTGTGTGTATATATATATATATATATATATATACTGTGTGTGTATGTATATAAATAAACTTTTCCAAGTCAGTTTTACAAGCTCCAGATGTGCATCACGACACTGATTCCACTCAGACGCGAAGCCCTCCATCATCCCTGACTACAGTCGATCACGGGTCACACGCGCGCGCACACACACGCACGCCCTCCCCCGTCATCACGCTCAGCATCATCCTTACTTCTGAGCAGAGGAAAGAGAACAACAAGGACAGAAGGAATCACAGTGGAGCTCGCGCTGCAGAGCAGCTGCTGTGAAGACAATCTCTGAATCACAACATTGTTCCTGGGTGACATTGAAAAAGCAGATCCTCAGACTGCAGTGTGATGAATATGCAGTCCGCTTTTCAGGCAAATTACACTATTTGAGACGGCGTCTCATTCCAACAGCGCCTTAGGGATTAGGGTACGCAGGGTATCGGGCTGCAAGCAGCACACCCAGACAAACGGCACGTCTGAAAAAACACAGACGCGTCCTGGACGTGCAAAACTCAGAGTGACCAAGACACAGAAATCCACTTGTTCATGAGGCTTTTTGTCAAGCAGGAGTAATGAATGGCTGTGTATCGCTCTCCATCTCTGGCTCTCTGCCAGCTACTGCTGCTGTAATTGAAGGGAGTTTGTGGTGCACGCACACACACACACACACACACACACACACGCCGCCACCGGTCAAAGGGCGCGGGCAGGAACTGGGCTTTATGCTGAGCTAAGATCTGGCTTGTCATTTCTCTCATCATTGGGTTTAGAGTCACTTCCTCACTCAGCACAAGGCCTTATTCTCTCCGGGGGAGGACACACTCCGCCTGGTGGAAGTGCTACACGCCGCCGCGCGGTGAGATAATCCACACTGTAAAACACACGGCGGGAATGTGGCGTCTGCTACTGATGTGGACACGAGATCGGCAGGGAATACACGAGGCGCGTCTCCCGTACATGTAGTATCGAGGGAGGACACGAGACAGACTCGGACGTCCTCTCCCCAACCTGGAGAAGTATATTAACGCGATCGCTGGCTCCAGGTAGGCACACAGTGCTCGCGGAGGGGGTCGTGTGGGGAAGGGACGGAACCACAAACCACCCGCATCACCGACTGACTCAAACACACAGGAAAAGGAAGTGGGCGCTAATTAAACAGACCGCCGCGCGCAGGATTTAGCTCACAGCAGAGCGGTGGGAACGCGCGGGACTGGATCAGCATCCATATGAAAACTAAAGTCCTCAAGAGGAGCACAGATTGATTTATTAGGATCAATAAATAAACTGATAAATCCATCTGGAGGAGATAAAACATGAGCGTTTATGCTGCTGTGGGAAAATAATCAACCGCAGGGGGGCTTTTTAACTGCTTTACTTCCTCGTATTGTGGAAAACGCTGATCTAACGGCTGTAGGACACCTGGGACAGCGAGTGATACATACAGGGACACGTCCCAGTGCCGTTACTGTCCATTATCATGACTCTCAGATTCTCTCGGTCATAACTGACTGCAGTTTGATCAGTAACAGGTGTGTACGTCAGTATTAGTGAAGGGTGAAGGGACTGATTTGCGAGAAGCACCGTACTGTACTGTACAGTTACACTCATCATTAATCGGTTAACTCCAACTCATGATCAATTATGGGATGGATTCTGACTACCATCAGCAATCCGCAGTGAGGTTCAGTGAACTCGTGTAGACGGTGTAATGATCATCATCATAATAACTATGATTTACTGACATGTGAAATAGACGTCCTGAGTGCAGGACCAACTACTGGGGACCGGCTTCAGTCCATCGTAACCAACATCACCATTACACCTAATAACACAGCAGCAGACGGAGCCGCGCAGACGGAGCCGCGCAGACGGAGCCGCGCAGACGGAGGGCATCGAAACTAACGCATGGGTCATCAAATTGTTGTTGAAATTATGTTTTAATGAATCTTTTTGCTCTCCGGACCAACAGAGAAGATCCGATTTGAATTTAAAGTGAAGGACATTTCCTGTAGGTCACGTCACTCATCCCGCACAGTAAAAGGGGAGGTACACCGACGACATCATCATCAGCCGTTACAGAAACTATTCCAGCTTGGCTTCTCTACCTGATCCTTTGTTTCACCTTGTTCTGGTTTATTCAATCACATGCATTTATGTAAATTAATTCTACACTTCATGCTTATAAATAAATGTCCCTAATCACAGGACTAGAGGCATTTTCACAGGAGTGGAAACATGAGTTATTTCATTCACATTTCATTCACCTTCACTCTGTTCCGATTAGCTTAAGTTTCAATTTCTTTCAAAGAAATTAGAAATGCACAATTTAAATAAAAAACTAATGATTGCAATTGTGCATGTATTTTACACATATTCTGTTGACAAACATCTTGACACAATTTTAACTGCAATATTGTACAATTAAATGTACATAACAGCAAAATAATGGTACAAATGACCTATTAAGAATTTTTGCCATTATTCATTTTGTTAATATTTAATTATTTTGTTAGTAAATTATTGACAAACTCCACATAAATCTCAGACTATGCAGAATATTAATCTGTGATTAATAGTACAGTAATTAATATTTAAGTCATGCTGGTTGTTTATCTGGATTAAAAATTTAAGGCACGTTCAGACGCAAACTTTTATATACAGTATGTACATATATATATATATATATATAAAATGTAATTTTTTCTCACTTTTTGTTGTTGTGCATTTCGGCGAGTGAGAACACCGAGTGATCTCACGTGAACGCAGAGAGAAACGATGATTCGAGAGCATTTGAGAGTCGTGGTTTCCGTCTGGTTCACTCGCAGTGAGAAAGTGATTGACTGAACCTCGGAACGTGAAACAAACCTGCCATCGCACACAGAATTTTCCAGCTAAACCTGGAGAGCTGCAGAAACACTGATGGTATGAAATACTTGGACCAACAAACGAATTGAGAGAATATAGAGTGGAGTAAAGAGTGGATTCATACACAAAATACTTTATACGACTTGAAATTATACACCATTATCTAATGATATAATAATTCATAATTTGATACATTTCCTATTCTATTGTCTCACCACATAATTTTACATTTAGGCATTTGGCAGACGCTCTTATCCAGAGCGACTTACATTTTTATGTCATTATACATCTGAGCAGTTGAGGGTTAAGGGCCTTGCTCAAGGGCCCAACAGTGGCAACTTGGTGGTTCTGGGGTTTTGAACCTGGGATCTTCCGAACCGTAGTCCAATGCCTTAACCACTGAGCTACCCCTGACCCTAATTGTCTGGTAATGTATTAAACGCTGGGTGTAAATGTGTTCTCTGTGGGATTTAGGAGTTCTCTAAACACTCTGTAAATATTTGTTTGGTTTTTGTCCTCCATTGAAATATTTGTGTGAAAGAGTTTCCTGAGAATGCTTTAATCCGTATCCACCCTTCATCCAATGTGCGGTGTGTATCCGACCCAGACGGCAAACAAAAGCAAAAGCGAGCACATTCATCTGAATCAACACAGAGTGTAACAGGTGTGAACGCCGGATCATGCAGCTGTAACTCATGCAGAAATTAAAGCTGAACACTTCTGCCCTCCGCAGACCTGAGAGTGAGTAAAGCCTTTATTTGCATGAGCATGCGTTCACAACGTCCGCCCACTGATCACATCTGTCTTCAACAACCTATCAGTGACGAGCTCTGGTGGTCTAATCGCCAATCCCTGATCGGCATGTTTCGCCTTAACACGCCTTGTACTCCATATCACATACACACACACACACACACACACACACACACACACACATACACACACATACACACACACACACTTAGAGTAACAAAAGCAAAGCTATTCCATTTCCTGTGTGTCACGAATCCCACATCGCAGATTCTGCCATCATAATAAAAAAATTTATTTAAAAAATAAATAAATAAATCAGGATACTTTCTACCATTAGGGAAATAAGTTATGACCTGTTAGCAACATTATACATGCTTGCAAATCAGTCTGTGATGTCATCTGCTGGCTTTTGGCCACTTTTTAAACCATGCATGAGCAACTTTCCTCTGAAATGAGCTGTCAGCGCGCACACACACACACAGAGCACACAAAAAAATGGAGATGTGCAGGGTGTTTGCAGAACGCCGAGACAGAGACGTCTTTGCACTGCAGAGCTGATAGTCTGGTGCAGACTTTAAAGATTCACAAGTCTGCCATGTGAATATTAATCCGGCTCAGATCCCCAGGGAGAGAAGGGTTGACAAGAAGAACCTGTTCAGCCAAACCCAGGCCTGAGTCACCAGGAGGAACACACCGATCACCTGCTCTCAGGCACAGAGGGAAAAGCACGTTATCCCGAGTGTCTCCAGTGCGCGATGGGACATGAATGAGAAGCACAAGGGCGGCGGTGAAAGGGTGTGTGTGTGTGTGTGTGTGAGAGAGAGAGAGAGAGAGAGAGAGAGAGAGATTGTGTGCATATGTGTATGTATATAGACATGTGTTTGTGTGTGTAGGCGCGGCGATCTGAAATCACAGCCACACATCAGACACAAAACATCACGGTGACAGGCGAGCGGCTTCACATCACACTCACTTGATGAAGCAGCGTGCTCCTTCGAAGGTAAATCCCTCCTCCCAGCCCGTCGGTAAATCTATAAGGGATACAGAAAGAAACATTAGTGTGTGTGTGTCTCACAAGTCTGGGCTTTCATGTCTAGAGGAGCTGGCCTGCACTGGCAGCTAGACGGAGAGAGCAACAGCGTCTAGAGCCACAGACCTGCAGTGCATGGGCTCCAGCTCACTCTTCAGCTGTGTGTGCAGACACCAAGAGGATTCTCTCGGACACTACATTTTACACACACACACACACACACACACACCAGGGTCTGTGGACAGACTCGCACTGTTTACAAACACAGCACGAATGCCTGATCTGCTGAGGAACGCAGGTGAACGCTAGGCCACATTAAGTGTGTGTGTGTGTGTGTGTGTGCTGTCACATGGATACAGGCTGAGATTAAATCAAAGCACTCCGATGCTCCAGTGTGTCGCGTGAGCTTGTCCCCGCGCGAACACACATCAAAGCCTGAACTGCAACATTGTATCGATGTGAGGCGGCGCGCGCTCCCCGCTCCGCTCGCGCTGCTGCAGGATTCCGTCATGCCCGCTTCCCTCACTCTCTCTCTCGCGCTGCGTCTCCGCGTCCACACACACACACACACACACACACACTACCTGGAGTCTTCCTGTGTCCGGTGATCACCGCCTCGCCGCTCACCGGGTGGAGCCAGGTCGTGCTCTTCGCTTCTTCACTGTTGGTGGAAGAAGAAGGGAAAAAAAGGAAAGGAATAAGAGCATGTAAAAAAGAAAAGCAGGGAAACACTCGTACAGCACCGCGGGAGGCTCGCGCTCAAGCCGCGAAACCCGTCATATCCGAAAGAATCCGCGTGATATTTACTTGATGAAGAACACTCTGCCGTCCCGGTTCACCCCGTAACTCCAGGAAGGCGGCAAGCAGGACAGCCAGTCGGGGTTCGGATCCGCCGCCATGTCTACACTACACTACACCACACCACACCGAGGAGCAGCCGGGCACGAGCCGCGCGTGGCCGCCGCCGACAAAAACGCGCGTGCACGGGGAAGCCAGGGAGCTGGGCGCGCGCACGCACCATTCAATGCAAATTATTCGAATTGAACCAAAACGTACACAATCTGATATATAAATAAAGGAAATTCAACAAAAAAAGTGACAGATTTGCCTTTGCCCACTTTTATCCACAATATATACAGTATATATATATATATATATATATATATATATATATATATATATATATATATAAGAGAGAGAGAGATTTGTATAGTATAGTGTATATCCCCTTTATACACACAACAATTTATCTCCATATGCATTGCACAGAAATACAGCACTGCTCTTTTTATCATACATACATTTTTTATCTTTTGTAAATCACACACACACACACACACACACACATATATAATATATATATATATTTTTTAAATATATATATATATACATAATTGAAAAACAACATCATCTAAACTTCATATGTAAACCATTGAACAGGGAGGACTGTGAGTTGTTCCTGCTGTAGATATAGCAAAATTTATGTCATTCACTTTATCATCTCCAACCAGGTATTTGTACACATATCTCCATGAATAAATACCAGAGAAAGTATTACAATTATAACCACTACTTTATCCACACCCTGTGCAACTGGTGATAACAACCAAGTTACCTTCAGGAACCTGACACATACTGTACTACTATATACTGTACAATGAAGTGCTCTCTCTCTCTCTCTCTCTCTCTATCATTCAAAAGTTTTAGATCACTTTCTAACTCCATGATGGTTCCTGATGTTTATTTCTTTCTACATTGTAAAGGAATGCTGAAGGCGTCCAAAAAATGCATTAATCTCCTTTGAACAGTTGATATTGAGATGTTTCTGCAACTTCTGCTCTGTAAAGACTTCATAACGCCTCTAATCTGAGGTGCTGTTAATTGGTCATTTTTCAGGCTGATAACTCTAAATGAACTTCTCGTCTGCAGCAGAGGTAGGTTTTGGTCTCGTCCTCCTGGGACGGCCTTCATGAGAGACAGTTTTATTATGGTGCTTGACGGATTTTGCAAATGCACTTGACAATACTGTTCTTACAAGAACTATTACAGAAAGGCCGACCTCTGTGTCTTAAAATAACAACTAACTGGTGTTTTTGTTGTTGTTACGTAATTACCTAATTCCATATGTGTTATTTTATAGTTTTGAAATCCACAGTATTGTTGTCGAATGTAGAAAATAAATCACTAAACAAAGACATTTGCAAGTGATCTAAAACTTTTGAACGGTAGTGTATATATGCTAGAAAGAACCTCATGTAAACACGTTGAGCAGAAATACAAAGAGGACCGAATAAATACACAATGTCTTGGGGCTACCCACAAAAAGCCGAGGATTACAGTGTGGCGAATCTCAAGCGCTTGTGCGGACGTTCTCCTCAGACGCGGGAGGCTTGGGGGGGGGTCTATGTAGCGCAGCCACACAAAAGGGACACCTTCTACAACAGGGAAATGGTTGTGGAGCTAATGCTGCTCAACTGTGGCCGAAGGTGTGCCATAGCGGTTTATATTTCCCCTTGGACAATGGTTTGGTCACCGGGCAAGTTCCCGCGCATGCGCGATCGCGGCGCAAGGGAACCGGAACCCGGAAGTGACGTGGGTCACGTGAGCCGGCATAAAGCCGGAACCGGCGTAGAAGCCGGCACGGAGAGATGTTGACAGCGCGCTGTATGGTTTTGGAAGCTGAGAGCCTGTTTGAGGATTACCTTTCGTTAATTTCATCCAGTACCCAGCTCATTCCGTTTCTCGATCTCCCAGACTTACCATCATTATCTGGTGAGATCGAACCATCTCTCCAACCTTTTGCCGTTTTTCAGACACTGGACTATCATACACACACTCACACACCCGCATACATCACGCACACACTATTTATATTTGTATTATATTTGTATATATTGGTTTTGGTGCACCTTGTTTGTTTATTTATCTGTTTGTTGCTGTATAATACACTTGGTTTAATTTCTTACAATTGTTTTGTGTCGCGTCGTATATTGTCCTGCCGCGATTACGCAATACCGGAAGTGTGGTTTTCAAGCCCCTATTTAGATTCCCGAATCCGTTCTTTTGTAACCAAGCGGTTAATTAAATCCAAGCGTTACATAGTGGTGGCCCGTACGGGGAATCTGTATTTTGGGGTATTTTCCGGTTTTGTGTGGCGTGGCTGAACAAAATGGACGCTAACATCGCTAACGCTAATGCTAATGCTACTAGTGCTGCTAAGGCCGACTTTGTAGTAGATAATAACATGCTGGTTGATGTAGAGGATGCATTTAATACACGCCGTAACCCTACAACTGAATTAACTTCATTGATTATTTCATTATATATATCTGATAACCATGATAATGACAATAATGATGATGATATTGTTCATGGGACTGATATTGGGGTAGTGCACAGACTACGAACTGATCTGTATCAATGCAAGATGAATGTGGTGGCGCTTACTGATAAAGTGAGCTCCATTGAGCAGGATTATAGACAATCCATAGACAGCAGTCTCAACCGTGAAATCAGTCTTCGTGACGCAGTGGACGTGAGCCTGGAAGGGCTGCAGCGATACTGCCAGGAGGCTCTCGAAAAAATGGAGAGGGCCATCGTTGACTGTTTTCTACGCCGTGACGTCATCTGGGAAAACCGGATGAAGAGACTGCGTCTCATTGGTATGCCCACCACCCACAGGTTACAGGCCTGCAGCCCTGCATCCCGTCCAGCTCCTGCTCAACATCTGCCCAGCACTCCAACCACTACAGCCACGGCCAAGGTAAAGCGCCCAAGCACGCATGCCAGCTACGACGTTCCTACTGGTGTTCCAGCTCCCTCCTCGGCTCTGCTCTCCTCCCCACTTTCTTCTTCTTCTTCTCTCCATGCTCGACCATCCATCTGCATGGAGTTTCCAACCTTCTGCGACGTGTCAGAGACAGCTGAGGTGAGGAACTTCATCGAGCAAGTACATGGAGATCAGACCCCTGACCCGACCAGAGCTGCTGGGAACCCTCGGCTCGGTTCTACGAGGGCCTGCGCTGAGTTGGTGGAAGGCGGAGAAGGGCAAGGTGAAGGACTGGCAGTCTTTTAAACAGGCTTTCACGGCGGCGTTTATACTGGATGACGACCTCGACGAAGAGGAAGACAACCTGAGGTCTCCGGTACAGCAGCCAGGGACACGCCAAGGAGACTTCGCCGATGACCACCCCGTCTTCTGTCTCATGGGGAACCCTGATAACTCCGAAGAAGAACCAGTGAGGCGAACCAGGGAGAATATCCACACGAGAGTGGACGGATGTTTAAGAGGAGCGGCGAGCACCGTGGAAAAACAGGTGGAGAGTGGCGCTAGGGGAGAGAAAGATCGCGAGGACCGCTTTAATCCGGGTCCAGATGCCATACCCCGAGCACCCCAGCCACGGAAGGGAGCTGACACCCCACGTCTGCCCACCACGTCCACTAAAGAGGCCTCCGACTTCCCGAGTGGCCTGTGCGAGATCGTCAAAGCCCAACAGAAGGACCCTACTATTCTAAAGCTGCTCTCCAATGACCATCCAAGGAGCACACCAGATCAGAGGGTCACCTTCGAACGTCACCACGGCGTGTTATATCGCCGGGTACCAGTAAGGCACGGGGAGAAAATCCAGCTCGTTGTCCCCCAGTCTCTAATAAAACTTTTTCTTCATTACTATCACGACAATCCATTGGGAGGACACTGGGGACAACTGAAAACCCTGCTGAGGTTATTAGAGGTGGCGTGGTGGCCGACGGTGCGGAAAGACGTCTGGCGTTATACTAGAGTTTGCAGCATTTGCCAAAGACACAAGACCCAACATCCATCATCACCCCGATTAAGACTTATCACGGAGGAGGGCCTACAAGGAGACAAACCATCCAGATCCACACATGCCAGATATCAAAATACCCGGAGGAAAGCAGCGCACTTTCAACCGGGAGAACTGGTGTGGATCCAAACTCGACCTCCCTCCTCCACAGCAAAAAGATGTTCTCCAAAGCGAGTGCCCAAGTGGGAGGGTCCAGCAGAAATACAAAGAGGACCGAATAAATACACAATGTCTTGGGGCTACCCACAAAAAGCCGAGGATTACAGTGTGGCGAATCTCAAGCGCTTGTGCGGACGTTCTCCTCAGACGCGGGAGACTTGGGGGGGGGTCTATGTAGCGCAGCCACACAAAAGGGACACCTTCTACAACAGGGAAATGGTTGTGGAGCTAATGCTGCTCACCTGTGGCCGAAGGTGTGCCATAGCGGTTTATATTTCCCCTTGGACAATGGTTTGGTCACCGGGCAAGTTCCCGCGCATGCGCGATCGCGGCGCAAGGGAACCCGGAAGTGACGTGGGTCACGTGAGCCGGCATAAAGCCGGAACCGGCGTAGAAGCCGGCACGGAGAGATGTTGACAGCGCGCTGTATGGTTTTGGAAGCTGAGAGCCTGTTTGAGGATTACCTTTTGTTAATTTCATCCAGTACCCAGCTCATTCCGTTTCTCGATCTCCCAGACTTACCATCATTATCTGGTGAGATCGAACCATCTCTCCAACTCACCTTTTTCATACCTTTTGCCGTTTTTCAGACACTGGACTATCATACACACACTCACACACCCGCATACATCACGCACACACTATTTATATTTGTATTATATTTGTATATATTGGTTTTGGTGCACCTTGTTTGTTTATTTATCTGTTTGTCGCTGTATAATACACTTGGTTTAATTTCTTACAATTGTTTTGTGTCGCGTCGTATATTGTCCTGCCGCGATTACGCAATACCGGAAGTGTGGTTTTCAAGCCCCTATTTAGATTCCCGAATCCGTTCTTTTGTAACCAAGCGGTTAATTAAATCCAAGCGTTGCATAGTGGTGGCCCGTACGGGGAATCTGTATTTTGGGGTATTTTCCGGTTTTGTGTGGCGTGGCTGAACAAAATGGACGCTAACATCGCTAACGCTAATGCTAATGCTACTAGTGCTGCTAAGGCCGACTTTGTAGTAGATAATAACATGCTGGTTGATGTAGAGGATGCATTTAATACACGCCGTAACCCTACAACTGAATTAACTTCATTGATTAGTTCATTATATATATCTGATAACCATGATAATGACAATAATGATGATGATATTGTTCATGGGACTGATATTGGGGTAGTGCACAGACTACGAACTGATCTGTATCAATGCAAGATGAATGTGGTGGCGCTTACTGATAAAGTGAGCTCCATTGAGCAGGATTATAGACAATCCATAGACAGCAGTCTCAACCGTGAAATCAGTCTTCGTGACGCAGTGGACGCGAGCCTGGAAGGGCTGCAGCGATACTGCCAGGAGGCTCTCGAAAAAATGGAGAGGGCCATCGTTGACTGTTTTCTACGCCGTGACGTCATCTGGGAAAACCGGATGAAGAGACTGCGTCTCACTGGTATGCCCACCACCCACAGGTTACAGGCCTGCAGCCCTGCATCCCGTCCAGCTCCTGCTCAACATCTGCCCAGCACTCCAACCACTACAGCCACGGCCAAGGTAAAGCGCCCAAGCACGCATGCCAGCTACGACGTTCCTACTGGTGTTCCAGCTCCCTCCTCGGCTCTGCTCTCCTCCCCACTTTCTTCTTCTTCTTCTCTCCATACTCGACCATCCATCTGCATGGAGTTTCCAACCTTCTGCGACGTGTCAGAGACAGCTGAGGTGAGGAACTTCATCGAGCAAGTACATGGAGATCAGACCCCTGACCCGACCAGAGCTGCTGGGAACCCTCGGCTCGGTTCTACGAGGGCCTGCGCTGAGTTGGTGGAAGGCGGAGAAGGGCAAGGTGAAGGACTGGCAGTCTTTTAAACAGGCTTTCACGGCGGCGTTTATACTGGATGACGACCTCGACGAAGAGGAAGACAAGCTGAGGTCTCCGGTACAGCAGCCAGGGACATGCCAAGGAGACTTCGCCGATGACCACCCCGTCTTCTGTCTCATGGGGAACCCTGATAACTCCGAAGAAGAACCAGTGAGGCGAACCAGGGAGAATATCCACACGAGAGTGGACGGATGTTTAAGAGGAGCGGCGAGCACCGTGGAAAAACAGGTGGAGAGTGGCGCTAGGGGAGAGAAAGATCGCAAGGACCGCTTTAATCCGGGTCCAGATGCCATACCCCGAGCACCCCAGCCACGGAAGGGAGCTGACACCCCACGTCTGCCCACCACGTCCACTAAAGAGGCCTCCGACTTCCCGAGTGGCCTGTGCGAGATCGTCAAAGCCCAACAGAAGGACCCTACTATTCTAAAGCTGCTCTCCAATGACCATCCAAGGAGCACACCAGATCAGAGGGTCACCTTCGAACGTCACCAGGGCATGTTATATCGCCGGGTACCAGTAAGGCACGGGGAGAAAATCCAGCTCGTTGTCCCCCAGTCTCTAATAAAACTTTTTCTTCATTACTATCACGACAATCCATTGGGAGGACACTGGGGACAACTGAAAACCCTGCTGAGGTTATTAGAGGTGGCGTGGTGGCCGACGGTGCGGAAAGACGTCTGGCGTTATACCAGAGCTTGCAGCATTTGCCAAAGACACAAGACCCAACATCCATCATCACCCCGATTAAGACTTATCACGGAGGAGGGCCTACAAGGAGACAAACCATCCAGATCCACACATGCCAGATATCAAAATACCCGGAGGAAAGCAGCGCACTTTCAACCGGGAGAACTGGTGTGGATCCAAACTCGACCTCCCTCCTCCACAGCAAAAAGATGTTCTCCAAAGCGAGTGCCCAAGTGGGAGGGTCCAGCAGAAATACAAAGAGGACCGAATAAATACACAATGTCTTGGGGCTACCCACAAAAAGCCGAGGATTACAGTGTGGCGAATCTCAAGCGCTTGTGCGGACGTTCTCCTCAGACGCGGGAGACTTGGGGGGGGGGTCTATGTATCGCAGCCACACAAAAGGGACACCTTCTACAACAGGGAAATGGTTGTGGAGCTAATGCTGCTCACCTGTGGCCGAAGGTGTGCCATAGCGGTTTATATTTCCCCTTGGACAATGGTTTGGTCACCGGGCAAGTTCCCGCGCATGCGCGATCGCGGCGCAAGGGAACCCGGAAGTGACGTGGGTCACTGTGGAAGTGACGTGAGCCGGCATGAAGCCGGAACCGGCGTAGAAGCCGGCACGGAGAGATGTTGACAGCGCGCTGTATGGTTTTGGAAGCTGAGAGCCTGTTTGAGGATTACCTTTTGTTAATTTCATCCAGTACCCAGCTCATTCCGTTTCTCGATCTCCCAGACTTACCATCATTATCTGGTGAGATCGAACCATCTCTCCAACTCACCTTTTTCATACCTTTTGCCGTTTTTCAGACACTGGACTATCATACACACACTCACACACCCGCATACAGCACGCACACACTATTTATATTTGTATTATATTTGTATATATTGGTTTTGGTGCACCTTGTTTGTTTATTTATCTGTTTGTCGCTGTATAATACACTTGGTTTAATTTCTTACAATTGTTTTGTGTCGCGTCGTATATTGTCCTGCCGCGATTACGCAATACCGGAAGTGTGGTTTTCAAGCCCCTATTTAGATTCCCGAATCCGTTCTTTTGTAACCAAGCGGTTAATTAAATCCAAGCGTTACAACGTACATTGAGTTCTCCTCAGTTAATGTCAGCTTTCTTTTAGAAAGCAGCTCACGCACTCAGTGTCAGCTTGTTAATGTGATGATGTGTTAATTTAAGGCATTGTTCCATGATATGATATAGACATGACCAGCAGCATGATTTGTACTGACAGTTAATCCCACGATTCCCATAGACTTACCCGTGTCACATGATGGGATGCAGGACATCACTTTGTCACTTTTTTCTGGTTTTAAACTTTTTTATTGCATTGTTCAAAAGTTTCTAAAGTTTGTGTGATATTCTATTTCTATTGATTTAATTATATTTAACTAAATTATGGGCTACTCGTATTTATTCCAGTCACAATGACAATAATACAACAACGGGAAGTTTAGCCAAAGAGGGCAAATGGCCAGTTGCCATATGTGAGTCCCTGCATCATGGCAAGTGAATATAACTTAAATCAAGCTTGGGCAAAATGTTTAAGGATGATATTTTTGCTTTTTTGTAGTCTTATGATAAGAAATGCTTATAATAATATTATTTAAAAAAAAAATTTTCTAGTGAACTCAGACCAGAGTGCATTTAGTTGTCAAGTTGTAACAAGGTATATTTAAAATTTTGCTCATTTTAATATTCATATTAATATAAATACATCATCCAAATAATTCATATGTCATTATTTATACATCAACTAAACAGATAATGCAAGTTTATTTTATTTAGTATGAAATAAATCATTTACTTTATGTGTAAACTTGCCTGCCTGCCAAAGTTTAAGGATTGTTAAAGTTATCTAACGCACTAAATCACATTAGATGTCAGAACCTAAATGTTAAGTGTTGCTGATTCCTTAATACATCATACCTGAGCTAGCCTACAGCTAGTCCTGTGTGCGGTGATTGATGCAGGAGCTCTAATGGGACTGCCTTAAAAGCTACATGAATTGGAGCTGTTTGTCATCATAAAGGAATAAATTACTGCCAAGTTATGTTTTTTGTTCTTCATTCAGCTGTGGTTCCTGTGCTGTAATCATTTATTTTAATGAGAAACTCAGTCTTCCAGTTCGAAATGCATTATCTATAAAAAGAAAAAAGAATAAAAAACAAACAGTGCAGGCATTCAGGTGGCCCGGTGGTGTAGGAGGTACAGTAGTGATGATGCTTGTACAGGCTTTGACCTCAGCTTTAGACTTTCATGCGCATCTCCTTTATCTGTGTGGCCTTCTGTCAGGTACCTGTGTGTTTGTGTGTGTGATGACCTGCAGTGGAAAGACCGTCCACCTGGTGTGTGTGTGTGTGTGTGTGTGTGTGTGTGTGTGTGTGTGTGTGTGCTGCATTCAGGTTGTAACTCATAATAATTCTTAAGAAAACACCACCTCAGTTCCTGGATCTTGGAAGTTCAGATGACATCAAATCTGCTAATAAAGTGACATCATTTACATTCATCATGCTGTTTATACAAAGACCGGCTTGTTAGCTGGCTAACAGAAGACAAACATTAATGCATTCACCATGTTTTCACCATTTTGTAGCTCGAATACACAGAGGCGGAAGATGACATCATTCTGAGCCAACTCGAAGGGAAGCCAAGGACAGCAGCATTAATGCGGTATATAGAGATTTCATGACATTCTACATTTCTACGTTTCATTACATCCACAACATTACTTTTCTATCTTTCTATCAAGATTCTGATTCCTCATCCCAGAGGGTGGCATTTATTTAATACTGCCTAACTGCATTGCTAATGGCTTTTCTCTTCCTTCACCACTCTCTCTCTCTCTCTCTCTCTCTCTCTCTCTCTCTCGTTCCAGCTCCCTGCTGCCGTGTAAAGGAGGATCATGAGGTCAGAGGGGAGTGTAAAATAAAAAAGAGAAGTGAAGTGGAGATATCTCTTAATCTAACCAAGCTGTGCTCCTTTCATTACATCCTTCATTCTTTGCCAAGCCATTCTTATACTTTAGATTTTCTCATATTTAAAATAATAACTGTTGGAAAACAAAGGCATTCTGGGGCCCCTGTGGAATTCAGCAGGCGTTTTCAAAAATCAATACTTTCCATTGTAGAGCCATGAATGCAGCTGGAGTATTTATGTGCCAAGATGCTGCTGGTGCTCCCAGTCTCGGCAGCTCCCTGAGTTAGGCCGGCGTCTCACCCATGCACAGCTGAAGGGCTCCTATCACCAGTGCTGGAGGAGTGGGGTGTGGAACAGAGAATTGTGCAGGTGGTACTGGAGGAATTCATCATTCAAGTCCTGCCTGGAATGGTAAGGTACGTGCAGTACCACCGGCTCGTCTCACTGGTCCAAGGTGTCTTATGGGCTGTTTTTATTAGCTAGGCGTTCGTGCAATGTGTGCAGAGAATTCACCTGGTGTCTTACCTGGGGTGTCTTAAAAGACTTGCCACGGTATGTCTGGCCGTTAGAACTGACTATGCAAGGGCATTGCTTTGCGTTAGCATGAGTGAAGTACGCAACACGATACATGGAAGCTGTGACTCTCAGCGCGCTGTGTTGTGGAGTAAGGTACACATTGTACTACACACATCGTTCTGTAAATGGTTTCTAAACTGGGAAACTTTCAGGGAAGGACAGTTTGATGTCATAGAGCCAGTCAGTAAAGTCCCCTATGAAATCGGGCAAATGGATAAATCTTCTGAACCGATGGAAAAACTCAGCAGGTCCTGGTGCTCTGGTGCCGGTGGTTCTCGAGTGGAGGAACTAGAACCGGAGGTAAATTCCCTTGGACCCTGTAGAGACAACGTCCCCAGAGACCACTTGTTGCCAGGTTGCCAGGGTAATTTTCCGATGTGTACATCTCATCTATACCTGGTTGCACAGAACTCCCAGAACATCATACTGAGCCTTTTCAGGTGCGGGTGTGTGCAGATAATATACTAGTTGCCTGAATAAGAATATAAGTGGTCTGGGATAAACTCAAGGCTTGGCATGGGAGTATTCGATGACACGAGAAGCCTGATGGTCTTGGTGTACATGTACAAAGGGGTCGGTGTGTTTTTGTGTGCACAGTCTAAATTTGATGTTTACCCAACGGCATATAGCAATGAACTGCTCAAATGGTTAGCCCTGGCTTTCTGGCATTGGCAGATTTCCTTAAGACTCTCGAGACAAACCTACTTCATTGGGTTTCACTAATTTGTCACACTTATGACAGCGTCTCTTGGACAGATGATACAGATAATTCTCTCGACCTCGGGCTGTGTTTGCACTCTGACATACATTACTTATGGTGACACCTTCTATAGACAGCTGAGCTAAATTTCAGCTACAAATGAAAGCATTAATAGGGAGCGCGATGGCTCAGAGGTTTGGATTGACTAATTAAGAGACTAATATTGTACTGATGTTGTTGTTGTTGTTGTTGTTGTATAGCGGCTGCCAAGTCTCTCAAGTTGACTCTCCACACTTTTTTGTTTTGTGGTTACTTGAAAGATTCACTAGACAGAAGCTTACAGTGTGTCAAGTGTGACTATGTTTGAGGTGTTATAAATGTTGTTAAAGTCATCATGATCAATGCTGTTGTCATTATTAATGTCATTGTACCGCAGGACTATCTATGGTTACCAGCCTCTCCTGCTATTAGAGCCAAATTAAACCTCACCAGCCAAGAAAGTGAGGAAATAAAAAAGAAAGACAGCAGGCTTGTGTGATTCAGGTTCTGCATCTGGCACCTCTGTGGGATCAGCAAAGTGTTGTCTTGCAGAATGGATCTGATTCATTGTGCAGCCCAACATACTCTTATAGCAAGACAGACTATTAGCTACAGTAAGCTGCTGTGTGCTTCAATCTGTTCAAAAACTCAACTAAACAGCGTGATAGAATTACTGTAAGGCAAAGTATTTTTATTCATGTTAACAATATTAAAATATTTATTTTTCAGTTAGTACACACATTCACTCGACTACTTGCTTTTAATACAATTCTGATCTTATTATTTCACTATAGACATTCAGCTGTATCTTTAACAATAATACCTATAATGTTTTACACATTCATTCATTAATTAATAACATTGAATTTATTACCCATGGTGCTAAAGTTCACATTTATTGAAATTATTTTAGCTGCCAGTGAAGGAAGCATAAGGTGTGTATTTTCATTAACGGCATATATTTTACAAAATACATCATAAAACAGACAGGTTGTTCATTTTGCTCAGCAGTAGAAGGAGACATTTTATGGAATCTTCAGTCCAGAGGACTTTGCACTTTGCATATTGTGAATAACATAATAGGCAGTGAAAAAAAAGCAGTAACAGGAACTAACGTCCACAGCATGAAATCTGACGATAAACAGATGAATGTTCGACATGCTGATCTGTAATTGAGTACAATCATTGGCAAATTGCGGCGGTATAAGGTGACTCTGTAATTGGCAAGTTATCAACTTTAGGGTAGCAACAATCATGTTATGTTTTATTCCTTATTTAAATTTTAATTTATGCAAATTTCTCTTCTTAGCCATGTTTGAACTTTGAGATTGGGCTCCAGTGTGTGTGTACAAACAAAAATGTGAGAAAATATGCTCTCTGCTGTTGTTCTTTTTCGATTTTTGTATTGACCAGCGTTTAAATAAGCCAATTAGATGTTTTTCCTGATGTGACATTATATATACTGTATAAGGAGCCCCTCCTCCAGCTAGTTCAACTTACGCCTCTTTTCCACTGCATAGTACGGCACAGCACGGTTCAGTTCAGCTCACTTCGGTTCGGCTCAGTTTGGCTCGGTTTGCGCTTCCACTGCAGTTTAGTAACGCTTTAGAGTGGGTGGGATTATTCACGTGTCATTATAGTCGCGGCGCCGCTACTGCCGTGACATCATCGTAAACGCGCCACAAACAAGCACACAACAATGGAGCATATCGACGGCATGGTGTTCTTCATTCTCGGCATGTGGATGTTTTTAACAGCGAGACGAAGGAGTTTGTTGAAAAAGAGGCTGATGGCAGCCAAAGAAAATTTTTGGTTAATACAAAAAGGTGCGTCCGATCCTTCTCTGGCTGTTTCTAAATATAGCGGTTCTGTTGTGTCTCGTGTCGCAAGTTCAGTGACGCAGTAATGACGATTTTCTCCGGCCAATCAGAGACCAGCAGAGTTTACACGTCACGTTTTGGTAACGGTTCGGCGCGCTTGGAACCTCGGCTGAGGTGGTACTAAAAAAAGGACCAGGTACCAGGTACTGTTCCCAGTGGAAAACCCCCCAAAAGTGAGCTGAATTGAACCGTGCCGTGCCGTACGATGCAGTGGAAAAGCGCCATATGAGACCTGCACTCCCGCGGAGTGCGGCGCGGGACAAGATTTGATGTGTGAATGTGGGTGCGGGCGGTAAGATCCTCATGTATGTGCGGGTTGCGGGAGAATAAAATTAAATGCGGGACGCCCGCAAAATGGAAATATCTGAAAAATTTATTTATTGAAAATAAATATTATATTATTTATCTACTGCACAAAAGCAACAAGAACGACTAAATTAAAATAAAAACAATTTACAGGCGCAAGGTCATAACTTATTTTTATTTATTGAGAAATAAAGATAACTTATGTTCAATGTTTGGACGTTGCTGAAGGTAAAGAAAGCCTAACGTTCTGAAGCAGTATTCGGCCAAATGCTTTTCTGTTTGACCACTTGAGAAATCAACGTTTATTATTATTTTGTTTCATTGCAAAATTATTAGTCTATTTCTAACACTTCTGATTGGATTTCTATGTTCAGAAAAGCTACTCATTCGTGTCCATTTTCATCATTTCATTTATTCATTCATCTTCTATACCGCTATATCCTGTATTTGGGGTCCTGTATTTGGGACCTGGAGCCTATCCCAGGAGACTCTGGGCACGAGGCAGGGTACACCCTGGACAGCGTGACAATCCATCGCAAAGCACACACACACACACACACACTCATTCACACACTACGGTCAGTTTGGGAACGCCAATTATCCTAATCTTTGGACTGTGGGAGGAAACCGGAGTAACCGGAGGAAACCCACCAAGCACGGGAAGAACATGCGAACTCCATGCACACAGAGACGCGAATCAAGCCTGGCCGGGAATCGATCCCGGACCCTGGAGGTGCAAGGCGACAGTG
The DNA here is from genome assembly GCA_030522415.1 of Channallabes apus. NCBI lineage: Eukaryota > Metazoa > Chordata > Actinopteri > Siluriformes > Clariidae > Channallabes > Channallabes apus. The sequence continues at coordinate 33,317,377 of CM060114.1, forward strand.
CTAACCACTACACCACCGCGCCGCCTCATTTCATTTAATCAAACTTAAATAAAACTAAACATATTTATTTTCCGTTTCTTTTTTATATATACTCAAAAGGGAAGCAATTGAAACAAATAACAGAGTAGCGGGAAGAAGCAGTAAAAATAAAACTAGTTATTTGTTTACCTGCGGAATTTTGCGGGCGGGAACGGAACAAAACTTGAATCCTGCGGGCGGGAGCGGGAACGGGATTGAAAAATCTGTCCTGCGCAGGTCTCTAGTTCAACTCTGTCTTTCTCTGGAGGGGCGTGGCTTAGCAGTAACTCATTTACATAGACACTGGAATGCTGTGTTTGGACGAGGAGTGAAACAGATACACACACACACACACACACACACTTTGGGGAGCTCTGAGACCTGTGTTCACTCGTTAGAATATACAGTATATGATTATGGGACCTTCAGCGTCCGCTTATTGACCACATTATTTATGATGAGATTTAAGTGTCTTGTTCATCACATGGAAACAATTGAAGCAAACGATTTCTTCGATTACAGACAAAGCAAACACATCTACACTCGTGTGCATGTAAATTAACAAATGTCTTTAAATTCATTCTCACACATAAATGTTTCCTGGTAAAATAAGGAGCCGTCTACACTGGAATGTTAATGTATACATGTAAACACATCCGCCCCTTCAGCAAACAGGATGTTTAGTACCTTAACCACATGAGTGAGTTCTCAGTCTGAGCGTATAGATTGACCTTCTGGTGAAAAAGCTTCGTGTTTGTAATACTACACCAGTCTTTTGTCTACGCTGATAAAGAGAAGCCTTGTTCCAGATTACACCTATTATTCCATTGCTGTTTGTTTCAAAATGAAGGTGTTTACCTCTGGAAAAAAGAAAAAAAATCACATGATGCTTTTCCTCTAACAGACTTGTGTGCAGCCATTATTCAGACATTTATGAACGTTTTTAACTGTATTCGTTTTATGCAGACCAAAATGTGACTGTAAGAGCATTCTGGCAAAGTCAGTGTCCCGGCCGTGTCCCCCCACTGGAGACAGATGGTGATCTTCCTGTTGCACTGACGAATGAGTTATTACTCCTGAAGAGTAGAACAGAGAGTGTGTGGACAGGAACTGTGGACAAAGGGCTCTTAAAACACCCAGTTCTGTATAAGCCCGTGATCAGCACACCCATTAATCCAACACTAGTCAAAACACCATTAAATCGGGGGACGGAGAAGATTATCCTGCAGTGCTCTAAACTCATTTGTTTCCTGCTAAAATGTGACTGTGCACCTGTCTCATCTTTATAATCCCCGCCTCGCTGCCGCACTTCCACCTGCTATCCAGGTCCTGGAGTAACACTCCGACTCAATGTCTCCGTTTTCTTCATACAGACTGCCGACATTAGAACTGACACCGTATATTTTATTGTTACACAAAGGAAAACGATTCAATACAAAATGCAGTTTTTAAATTTTAAATTATGATTTCATTTGTTAAGAGAAACAAAAAATTTGTTCAAACCTGCCTGGCCCTATGTGCAAAAGTAATTGCCCCAAACCTACATGTAATAACTGGTTGTGTCACCCTTGCTGGCAACGACTGCAATCGAGTGTTTGTGATAACTGCTCATAAGTCTTTCAGGTCACTGTGGAGGAATTTTGGCCCGCTCTTCTTTGCAGAATTGTTTTAATTCAGCCTGATTAGAGGGTTTTCGAGCACAAACAGCCTGTTTAAGGATCTGCATTAGATTTAAATCTAGACTAGGCCACTCTAAAATCTTAAATTTAGTTTAAACGTTTTTTTGCAGAGGTGGGCGGGGCTACAGCTGTGCATTGGATGTACATGATTTACAGTATTTCTCAAATTACTGTAGTTCAATATTTTTTGAAGAGCCCTGCAGGTATATACTGCTCTATGCACATTGCAGCTCTGCATGAGCTACATACTGTATATGACCTTATGACCAAAAGTATGTGCACCCCCGACCATCACGCCATATGTGGTTCCTCTGCAATCCGCTAACACACAGATGGACACATACTGTACAGTACATTTGTACTAGATGCATTTGTATGGTCTAGCATTACAATTTTCCTTTATTGAAACTAAGACCCCCAAACTCTTTTCCATCAGTACAATGCCTCTGTACACAAATTCATCTCCATGAAGACATGCTGTGTTAAGTTTGGAGTGAAAGAACTCCAGTATTTTGCATAGAACCCTGACCTCAACTATATTGAACAACTTTTGTGATGAACTGGAATGCTGGCGGCACCTCGGGGCTTCTCACCAGATATCAGTAAGGCAGTGTTTAGGAACAAAGAATGCGTCTCTTATTTGTATAGTGTTAATGTAGTTGATATTGGTTTCAAGGCAGTAAAAAGTGATTTTTTTTTATAGCAGTAATTAAAGATGAAAAATACTATAAATAAAAAAATCTTCATGTTTGATGTATACAGGCAATAAATAGCCAGAAAGCTGAAAGCAATACGAAGTTGTGGCTGATCATACCAATGATGTATTGATAATACTTTCTTTTAAAAAATTCCTCTTTCAAAAGCTGCTTTATATGATTTGGACTTGACAACATGAAGGTGAGTTTCTTAGTGACAAAATTAACGTAGAGTCCATGTACGAATGAGACTGTAACATGAACCCTACAAATTCCCAAACTACCTCTGAGCTAGTTATTGCCATGCTCTCAAGAGTGTGTAGTGACTAAAATAAGACTCTCACCAGTTTGCAAAGCTCTCTCTCTCTCTCTCTCTCTCTCTCTCTCTGTGTCCTGTATACATGAATAAAGCAGTGAGCATATGGTGCTCCTCTGAGCCTGTCCCTGGCCCTAAAGGAGTTGTTGCACAACCCACACTGTGTGTGTGGGTTGCTGATCAGACCTAGTCATTAGCTTTATCTGTGCTGTTTAGCCAGTATTTCAGCTCAGCTCAGCTATGCAGAAAATTCTAAGAATGTGGAAGTTATTAAGTGTTTATTTCTGCTGACATGAGAAACATACAGTGGTGTGAAAAACTATTTGCCCCCCTCCTGATTTCTTATTCTTTTGCATGTTTGTCACACAAAATGTTTCTGATCATCAAACACATTTAACTATGAGTCAATGATAACACAAGTGAACACAAAATGCAGTTTTTAAATGAAGGGTTTTATTATTTAGGGAGAAAAAAAATCCAAACCTACATGGCCCTGTGTGAAAAAGTAATTGCCCCCTGAACCTAATAACTGGTTGGGCCACCCTTAGCAGCAATAAATGCAATCAAGCGTTTGCGATAACTTGCAACGAGTCTTTTACAGCAGTCTGGGGGAATTTTGGCCCACTCATCTTTGCAGAATTGTTGTAATTCAGCTTTATTCGAGGGTTTTCTAGCATGAACCGCCTTTTTAAGTTCATGCCACAACATCTCAATAGGATTCAGGTCAGGACTTTGACTAGGCCACTCCAAAGTCTTCATTTTGTTTTTCTTCAGCCATTCAGAGGTGGATTTGCTGGTGTGTTTTGGGTCATTGTCCTGCTGCAGCACCCAAGATCGCTTCAGCTTGAGTTGACGAACAGATGGCCGGAAATTCTCCTTCAGGATTTTTTGGTAGACAGTAGAATTCATGGTTCCATCTATCACAGCAAGCCTTCCAGGTCCTGAAGCAGCAAAACAACCCCAGACCATCACACTACCACCACCATATTTTACTGTTGGTATGATGTTCTTTTTCTGAAATGCTGTGTTACTTTTACGCCAGATGTAACGGGACACACACCTTCCAAAAAGTTCAACTTTTGTCTCATCGGACCACAAGGTATTTTCCCAAAAGTCTTGGCAATCATTGAGATGTTTTTTAGCAAAATTAAGACGAGCCTTAATGTTCTTTTTGCTTAAAAGTGGTTTGCGCCTTGGAAATCTGCCATGCAGGCCGTTTTTGCCCAGTCTCTTTCTTATGGTGGAGTCGTGAACACTGACCTTAATTGAGGCAAGTGAGGCCTGCAGTTCTTTAGATGTTGTCCTGGGGTCTTTTGTGGCCTCTCGGATGAGTTGTCTCTGCGCTCTTGGGGTAATTTTGGTCGGCCGGCCACTCCTGGGACGGTTGACCACTGTTCCATGTTTTTGCCATTTGTGGATAATGGCTCTCACTGTGGTTCGCTGGAGTCCCAAAGCTTTAGAAATGGCTTTATAACCTTTACCAGACTGATAGATCTCAATTACTTTTGTTCTCATTTGTTCCTGAATTTCTTTGGATCTTGGCATGATGTCTAGCTTTTGAGGTGCTTTTGGTCTACTTCTCTGTGTCAGGTAGCTCCTATTTAAGTGATTTCTTGATTGAAACAGGTGTGGCAGTAATCAGGCCTGGGGGTGACTACAGAAATTGAACTCAGGTGTGATAAACCACAGTTAAGTTATTTTTTAACAAGGGGGGCGATCACTTTTTCACACAGGACAATGTAGATTTGGAGTTTTTTTCTCCCTTAATAACATAAACCTTAATTTAAAAACTGCATTTTGTGTTCAATTATGTTATCTTTGACTAATAGTTAACGGTTTTTGATCAGCAGAAACATTTAAGTGTGACAAACATGCAAAAGAATAAGAAATCAGGAAGGGGGCAAATAGTTTTTCACACCACTGTATATCTTTTCCCGAAGCATAGATCAATTATCATAACATCTAAATTGAGCAGGTCAAGTTTTATATAATCTGACAAATTTCACACAATTCAGCAACAAGGCAGTTTTTTTAATAATACATACACTATAGGGACGATATAAAAGCGATTATGGTATTTGTCCAAACCTACTCTTTATTGCATTCAGGTGTTTCAATCAGGTCCTTTATCCCCAGTGAAGGGCAATCTTAATGCTCCAGCATACCAAGACATCTTAGACAATGCTCTGCTTCCAACAGTTTGGTGAAGACCCTTTTCTATTCCAACGTGACTCCGCCCCAGTGCACAAAGCGAGGACTATAAAAACACGGTTTGACACGGAGTTCAGGGTGGAAGAACTCGCGCGGCCCGAACATAGAGCCCTGACCTCAACACCATCGAGCACCTTTGGGATGAACTGGAACGGAGATTGTGAGCCAGACCTTCTCGTCCAACATCAGTGTCTGACCTCATAAACACTCTACAGAACGAATGGACACGAATTCACACAGAAACACTCCAACATCTTGCTGATGGCCTTCCAAGAAGAGTGAAAACTGTTATAGCTGCAAATAGGGAGACCAATTCCATATTGAAGTGTGTGTGTGTTTGGATACAATGTCACTGCAGGTTTAGACAAATGCTTACGTCCATATACTGCGCTTCAAAATGAGTAATACTTTTAAGTGTTTTGTGTTTTTAGAGATTCACTGACACAATCAGGAAAAAGCCAGTGAACGAGTGCAGTGCTGTTATTCGCATTGCTGCAAAATATGAAATCGTAGCAAGTGAAAATAATTGAGGTCCTCAAACACGATTATCTGACAATCGTATAATCCTTCACTTCAGATGGAAACAATCCCATCTAATGTTTCTGACGGGGTCTGGGAGGATCTTATTCTAAACCCAGCACTTTGTCTCTGAAGAACTTTCCAATAGTTCTTCATTAGATAATTTGCACCTTTCCCTCTCTCCCTGCAGAGGTTATAAGTATGCTCGCTGTTAGATCAGGAGGATATTATTCACCACATGCCAGCTGTCTGTTGTGTTTAAGCCTCTAGCAAGTGAAGAGCAGCCAACCATTTAACAAACAAAAGACGGCCATCTTGAAACACACCCGGCACATGCTGTGAAACCTCTCATGTCCCTGCAGAGAGGACTATTCGCTAACGCTGGCACTGTGCACCCAGAATCAATATATACACACGGACGCCTCTGCCAGCATGGCTCAGACCTTTTTTATTCAGCACACGGAACCGTATGCAGGATATTTCTTTATATCCTGCATACATACATATCCAGTCGAAGGAGGAATCTGATGATTTGTCTGTAATCTGCTCGATAAGGGCATGACTTCAAGGTCTGTTCAGAGAAGCTCAGAGTAAACACTGGATATGACATCATGTCATGAGAAGCTGAACATTACGTCACTGTCAGTCGTCTGAAGCAGTAGGATTTTTAACCACAGTGAAACACAGGCCATGGCAGGAGTGTGAGATAGGGATTCAAATACTGTTCCACTCATAGATCCTGGGAATAAAAAAAAAAAAAAAACTCAAGCCTTTTGAACACTTAATCAGCTTTAAATTTTTATCTGTTTTTGTTTCCCTTGAGTGTTAAAGATATGTACTGTATATTTCATTGCTAGTTATTTCAATTCATGTCAAAAGAAATCTGTAGTAATCAGTTAGAATCTAGTTTTAAAAAGAAAAACTTCAGAAATGAACAGATATGCTTTTGAGGCACGACTGCTGTCCAGATCACAGGGGGAATGCTGTGGTAAGGGATGACTTTCAGCCTCTAGACAAAATGCATTACAAAGGGACAGGAAGTAGTCCAGAAGTCTATTTATAGAGCACTGTCTGGAGTGACCCAGTCTCTGAGAATAACCCAGCTGCAGACTAATGAAGTTAATATGAAGACAGAATTTAAATACTTTATGATCTTTTCTATGTTGCAGTTTGGCTCCCCATTTCCAAGTATTAACAAATGACAAATATATATCGCTTGGTGCGTCCGGTATCAGTGCATAATAAGAATATTTTCTTTAGGTTAAACTTAAAAGCAAATAGAAAGAAAAGCATATGCTGAAGAAGATCCAGCCTGTGCATACTGTACAGGATTCGTCCCACACTGGGGACATTTCTATGGTACAGCAGCAAAGAAAAAAAGTGCAAATATAACTAGGAACAGTACAGTGTAGAAAAACAACACAGTGATTACACGTTTCAACAGATTGCACCCGGTAATATTGCACAGTTTAAAATGGTGTTATTGCACAGTTGCTATTGCACAAAAATTTACGTTATTGTTCAGAAACAGTAATAACAGTGTGCGTTATGGTGACAATGCCTTAGAGTTTGATTAAAAAGCCCAGTTTGAATAAGGGCCATGGTTACTCATCTTCACCCCAGCACATGTTGCTAAATGAAGATCAAATATGACTCCATATCTGCTGCCTGTGCCAAGTGTAAGTATATACTGTACAGACATGAGTTCTGCAGAACTGGACACTGCACTGACCCCGGCCTTGCCTGCAGGGGGCGCAATAAAACAGGATGTTATGGGAACTGATTGTGTATTGAATTAATGTAATGTAATTTCTGCTTATGAAATTATTATAAATCGCATATTTCTCTCATTCATGTGAAATTACATCTTAGCAAGTATAATTCAATCCAATGAAATTTTATTTGTATAACAATTGTTATTGTTGTATGTATGAAATGTGAATGTGTGTGAATCAGAACGATCAGATCGTCCCTGATGAACGAGCCGAATGTGACGGTGTTGAAAAACTCCCTGAGATGGTAATAGGAAGAAACCTTGAGAGGAACCGGACTCAACAGGGAACCCATCCTCATCTGGGTGATAACGGACAGCAGGGATTGATCTGCACTCATACTGTGTGTTAGGAGGCTTTAAGTTCAGTATAACAGGAGATGTGGAGAAGCTCATATGGAGTCCAGTTGGTTACTAGAGGCTCAGGTAGACTGTAGGAAACTCCAGTCCTGAACTATCGAGTGACTGCAGTCACGAGTCCTCAGAGAAACAGCTGTGTGTATCAGAACAGAGGACAGGACCGTCTTCATGATGAAGTGGAACCGTCCCCAGTCACCACACGCATCCCAGACCGTCCATGTGACCAGATCTCCAACCAGAAGAGGGACACCAGGACGAATCAGACAGGTCCAGAGGACAGAGGGGGTCTGGATCACTGGCAGCTCAGGAGAGACATGTGTAGTGAGAGAGTGAGAGAGAGAGAGAGACAGAGGGAAAGAGAGAGAGAGGAAGAGAGAGGAGAAGAGATTGTATTATATGTATAACATTACAATAATCCAAATGTGAGATTATTAAAGCATATTGAATTGAATTTTCATTCAGCTAAGCCTAGTTCTCAGTAATTCAGTCATTTAAGAGTTGAAGAGGACCCGTGTGTGAGTATCAGTTTCTCTCTACTCACAATCCTCCCATGGTGCATCATTAGTTTAAGATGCACATATACAGCATTACACACTAATATACTTAATGCTAAATTACGCCGAGCCATTGTTCCAGATCGATCAGTCTGCCAGGTTCACAAATATGCACTAGAAATTCTGCTGCCGAAAAAAAAAAATGGAGAGTTTTAATATATCTTATGTCATTACTCTACGTTACTGGTTAAGTTCTGTTTCTGTAATACCAAGAGAATTACTCAGATACAAGTCTGCCATTTGCATCTGGTCACATTCACCAGGTTGTGTCTTTACTAATAACAGAGCACTTGCATGCATTGCAAGCAGATATTATTCATTCTTCACATGAACATCAAAGTCAGAGTGCTAGAAGAACTGCTTTGGTGTCTAGGCCACATTAGTCTCTGGCTCTGGTCAAGAGGTCATCCTCCCACCCTGCCATGGTGAGAACAACATGAGGACCATAGGATTCAGTCTGTTTGCCTGCACCACCACTAATGTAGTTGCTTCACCCGGCACTGCCAAAAATATTTCACCCGCATCTCCACGCCTGCATATACCAGGGAACTGCACTGAACTGAACCAAATCTCAATGATTCTGCTTTAATGTCGAATGTTCTTGACATCAGCTTGGTTACTTCCGACTGCTGAAGCCATGGTCCGAATAGGAATTTTAAAAGCATGTACATTATCTCATTATTGAAAGGTATCAGGAGAGGGGTGCTAAAGAATTTACAACCCCTTACATGTACAACACCATTATCAACAAGGTTGGCAATTAAACAGAAGATGATGAATGCTGTGCGTAAATATTAGAAGTGCATGAACATTCCTATGTGAACTCCGTATTTGGCCAGGACACATATCTCAGATTCGTCAGTCTTGGATCCTGTGGGTCTGGATGTTTGAAACTGGGCACCGTTGTGATTACGTCCTTGAATTGGGTGAAGCCATATCCAAAGCTAGGTATCTGATGTTCTTAAGATCCATCTTCAGCAATGACATGAGTGTGGCTGTGACTTGTGTAAATCAGCAATAGAGGGTTGTGAATGCAGGGAAGCTTCAGAGCTGACAGTGGAGGGTCTCGGCCATTCATGTACCACTGAGAGTTTTCTCCTGATTCATGAGGACCTTTCCGAGACTCACCTCAGGAATGATACTTTAAACCTGAAATATCACATTTGTCTTGTTATACACAGGAGTGTTTTTGCAGCAGGCAAGCTCCAACAGGCTGTTCTTTTCCATCATGTTGCCCAACTGGCTGTTCATGAGACATGAAATAACTGCTGGAATGCAAGAGAACCCATATAACCTACACCACAGAACTCAGCACACAGTGGAGGCCAGATGAGCTGCTTTTTACTCATCCTCTTCTTAAATGAGATACAAAATTTTCAAGAGCATCATAGGTTAAGTTTTGAGAAGAACGTTGTGCAGATGTTCTAGAGGCGGAAGATGGTGATATTTGATGGATATTTTATTTAAACCTGTGTAATCTACAAAAGGTCTTAATCCTCCACCTTGCTTTTTCTCAAAGAAACTTTACCAGTGCAGAAGATGTGGATTGTCAGATGTTTAATTGCTTCTTGGATAAATTCTATGACTCTGAGATGGAGTGCTGGCCATGATTTCAGTAGAGTAGGTCCATGAAGGGGCAAGGCTGCTGACTTTGACTTTGCTAAAAACATAAAAAATAAAATGAATTAATTTGACTCAATTTTGGGAGGTTAAGAGAACCATGATCTTGCTGACCTTCAGACAATGAGCCTGACAGTGCGCTGACCACTGGGTGATTACTCGCTCCACTCAGCATACTGTAGCTGTAGGTTGTTGGGGAGCTGCGCACTAGGGGGGACTTGAAGGTGAAGGTGACCAGAAATTATATAATTTCATGATGGAGGGCACGGACTACTTGACATCAGTAATCAGGGAAAAGGTTGTTTGCAATCCCATGATTATTAGAATGTATCACCCTTTGGAGGACAGCAAGTGTAAAACAGAATAGATGAGATGTAGAAGTCCTTATTGTGCATAAACAAAAGATCATGTTTGTGCGCCATGGTGTTCTCTAACAGTCTGATTCCAGGACAGATGTGACTATCTGTATAAACACTGAACCGGGCCGCAAAACAAGGAAAGAAGGTGTAATGGAAGAAGGTGGCTCGCTGAGCAATCATGTGCATATCTGTGTGTGTGTGTGTGTGTGTGTGTGTGTGGTATATACTGTATATATTAGGAAATGAGAATTTGTGAGATGTTCGCAGGCATGCTGTGTCAGGATCACTTAGGTCTCTCCAAACAAAGCTCTGGGTCACAGCCAAGTGTCCCCAGCAGATGGATGCACAGTGTCTGCTGACTGCTAACTGGAGGGGAAGTCCAGATGCAGTTGGACATGTCTCTACCTCCTCTCTCCCTGAGGCCCAGTGGGTTGGCAGATGCTGGCTGCCATGTAGCCTTTTCTCCGTGATAGAATTTAAGCCAGAATGAAATGGCAGTGCTAATGAGCCACCTTATGCCTAACCCAGAACACAGTGAACATTTAGTGCACACACACACACACACACACACACACTCCTCCTGAATATTTGTACTCGCACCCTTCCATCTCTACATTAAGCAGCTGCCAACATCCAAGGTCTCATCCAACACTTGGATTCACATTTAAGGCCTCTGTACTTACAGCTGTAAAGCACTGTTTATGACGCTTGTAATCACTTCTAATGCCATTTTCCTCCCTGTTTAATAGATTGTATTCCTAATGGAGCACTAACAAGCATTCCACTAGAGAGGTGACCGAGTGCGGCTTAAAAAGTGCCCAAGTGCTCGGCACAGCCATATTCTTATCACAGAGCAGTCTTTCTTTAGAACTGGTTTCTGTTGACACTTGAAAATGCTACTGATTGTTTTTTTTTTTTTACATTCACATATCCAGCTGTTGCAGATGCATTTTACACCACATCGCCGCAGCACTAATCTCCATAACTCAAATCAAACCTGTCTATTTTTCCACAGCTCCGATGAATCCGGACACGCAGACCCGTGCTTTCACATACTCAGTGGATATGTTAAGTATTGATGTGTATCCCTGTGCCAGCTGTATTGAAGTGTTGTAGTCTGGGGATCTGATATGGGTGTGAAAGTGTAAGAGAATGTGGATAAGATAATCAGAGAAAATAAAAAAAAATCACTATACGTGGTGAGGAGCTGAAAAATTCTGGTTGGTTTGTTTTTCACTCCGTGCAAATGTAAGAATCGAATCCTTCGACAATCCATCGCTGTGGTTTTTCTGCATGTACACACAGTTCTGCTACGTATACATAAGAAACAGAGACGTTTACACCTGTGCGTAATTTAATGATTTAATGAGACTATTTACTTGTAGGTGTTCTTTGTGTGGTGAGTGACACACATTAAGTGCGCGCGTGTGTGTGTGTGTGTGTGTGTGTGTGAGGCTGCTGAAAAGCAGAACCCAACACAGGAAATAAAATGTCATTAGACTTACCGAGCCTGTTGCCCAAACCTCCAAACAAGTGTTAGAGTCAATATCTCACATTTCTACACTGAATATGAGATAAAATGTATAATTTTGCTTATTCTAAGCAGCTGTTTCTAAAAAAAATAAAAAAAAAGCCAAATTATATTCCACACAGAACAAATATAGAAAGTGGTTTGGTCTTAGACCTGGTTTATTGTAATTTTATAATATGAAATGCAAAATTAATTCGATTTTATTCCAAAGAGAGAGAATGGACAGATTTTTACTAAAAAGCAGATTGTGTGATCAGCCAATCACAACACAGTGGCCAGGAGTGGTTTAAATGTGTGCAAAGGATTTATGGAGAATGTTTAAGTCAAGGGAAAAAAAACCAATTAAAAAAAAAAGGAATTTTACTCTGTGGTATTGCCATTACAGTCACTCCAGCATTAATAAATGACAGATACTGTATGTGTCACTTATAGTCAGTAAGACAGGGATACAACAGGACATGTTTTATATGTTACAAAACTAAGTGGGAGACTGTAGCACTGGGGTGAAGCAGAGAAACAGTAAATATGCACAAGCCATTTTTATACAAAGGACATGAAATGCATGTGCTCTGTGTGTGTGTGTGTGTGTGTGTGTGTGTGTGTGTGTGTGTGTGTGTAAAGCTGATCATCAAATAGAGCGGTCATCGTATAGTTAACTGATAGAGAAGGAGGCTACTGATGCTATAAAAACATTCTGGTGATTATAATGTTTCTCAAGACCTTGAACAATCTTCACCAATCAACAAAAATCACAATCGAAACTCGAATTTGTTATATTTTTATTACAAGTCAACCAACATATTATTAATCCTAAATTAGATATTTAAATGAACACAAACACACCTGCAGGTTGATTTATCAATTGTGACAAAACTGTGGGAGATGGATTTATAGCTTTTTGCAAAATGACACTTGTATATAACCTAAACAGTTAACATCCTCGAGACTTAAAGAAAATATGCACAAAATATTCTCTCACTTTGCAATGCTTTATGCTTCATTTAGGGGAAAAATTGAGTTCTTATCATAACAGGACACATCATAATTAGGAATCTATGGACAGCTCCTGAATGGTGTAGCAGTAAATGCTCTCCTCTATCATCTGGAGATTTTTGTGCATTTCATTTAGAAATCTAGCTCCCAGAGTCTGGGAAAAGAGTGGAGAGGCACAGGATCCAAGTTGCTTGAAGTCCAAAGTGAAGTTTCCATCGGGGGTGAAGATTTTGGGTGCCATATCAGTTCAGTTCAACCTTGATTCATCACATATACATCACGGCATTCTTTATTCTTAACATATCCAGGTTTGTTAGTAGGCTGGGGTCAGAGCAATGTCTACTAGAGCCACTAGAGCAGACAGAGTTAAGGGCCTTTCTCAGGGACCCAACAGTAGCAACCTGCCTGGAGCAGGGGCTCGACCCACCATCCTCCTGATCAGTAACTCCGAGCTTTAACAAGGTGAGTCACCACTGCCCCACCCATGTCACGTGCTGGTGTTGGTCCACTGTGTTTTATCAAGTCCAAAGTCAACACAGCGACTTGAAGGAGATTTTAGAGCACTTTATATTTCCATCTGCTCATCAGCTTTATGGAGATGCTGAGTTCCTTCTCTAGCAGCACTTAGCACCTGCCCACACTGCCAAGACCACCACTCACTGGTTTGCAGACCATCATATTACTGTGTTTGATTGGCCAGACAACTCACCTGACCTGAACCCCATAAAGAATCTATGAGTTATTGTTAAGACGAACACTAAACAGTTTTGAACCTGAGCCTCCAATAACGGACTGGACTCCATAGTAACTTCTCCACATCTCCTGTTATACTGAATTTGCAGCCTCCTAACACACAGTATGAATGCAGATCAATCCCTGCTATCTGTTATCACCCAGATGAGGATGAGGACTGAGTTATCACCCAGTTAAGGTTTCTTCCTATTGCCATCTCAGGGAGTTTTTCCTTGCCACTCTCTCACTATCTGATCATTCTGATTCATACACATTTTCTCACACATTTCATACTAATTTCCCTAATGTTCTTTTGATTCTTTAAGGCTGCTTTGTGACAATGAGCATTGTTAAAAGATCTCTATAAATAAAGCTGGATTAAACTGAATCAACCTGGTCTTTAAAAAATATTTTAGAACATGCAAACTCCATGATCACAGAGATGGGAATCGAACCTGGCCGGGAATGGAACTTTACATGGAAGGAATCTGTAACATCCGAACCACCTCAGCTCACCGGATTACTGAGCCGTAGCTTTGTCTCCCCCTAGTGTGCCTCCGTATGTGCCTCCCCATTAATACCAGATGAACATTTACATTTAGGCATTTGGCAGACTCTCTTATCCAGAGCGACTTACATTTTTATCTCATTACACATCTGAGCAGTTGAGGGTTAAGGGCCTTGCTCAAGGGCCCAACAGTGGCAACTTGGTGGTTGTGGGGTTTGAACCTGGGATCTTCCGAACCGTAGTCCAATGCCTTAACCACTGAGCTACCCCTGGCCCCAGAATATCACCGTTTTGCAAACACAAGTCTTGATGGTTACTAACATTCTGTGTCTCTCTTCTCCCCAGGTTTGAGCGGTATCTGCAGGTGAAGGTGTGTGAAGCCAGGCAGCTTCCTGTTGTGTCTAAACCAAAAAGGACATTGAGATGTGTTAAGTTGGTTTTTCCCTAAGTCTTCTGAGATTTCCTATTTCTAGTGTTCCCGCCTGCAGACCGCGCTTGGTAGAAACGACCAGAAGTGTCGTACCTTATTTTTGTTTTTTCTGTTTATTTGCCAGTGGATAGAACTATCAAAGCTGTCTTTTGCCCTGCACCTGCGTTCCTGTGTTTTAAGTGACACACATGACAGAATCTAGAATATATGTTTCACTTTCTGAAATAGATTATGGAAAAATACAATCTCCTATTCAGATGCAATGAACTTTACACTGAGTAAGTATGAAAGTAGTTACAGTATATACTGTGGAGTGTGATTAATACTGTAGTGAGTGATTGATGATTGTGTGCTATTGGGATAGGAATCATTATTTTGTAAGCCACATAGTTTTATGCCAGATGTTCCACCAGGAGCAGATTTATGACGCAGTGGCGTTAAACAAAAAACACCTTGTTGAACAGTTTTGTTTCTATAGATAATTTGTATATGTCCTATATTTTATTGGGTTTCCTTTTAAGAATTTACAAGACCATCAGATAAAAGAAATATTTTAAGGTTAGTAAATTAGTAAGGATGCCTAAAAATATTGATATCTACATTTAATCTTCTTATAGAGAATATCACATAAATATTCAAAATATAATAATAATATTTATTATTAGTATTATTATATATTATATTAATAATATATATAATAATTATTATATATTAGTATTATCGTTGTTATTATTATTATGTTTGGGTACACCCTGTGCTATCGTTTTAGGCTGTACTACTGGTGCACTGCAAGTAAAATACGGTTAACTGTTGCTAACTAGTTTCAAACTTTAAATTGTGTTCTATTGGCTGATAAGAAAAATAAATAAACACATCTGGAACTCAGTAAATATGACTAGGAATAGATTTAGTGGCCTTATATTACTTAATTAAATATACTTAAATATAATTAAATTACTTAAATATAATAATTTCATCATGAATATGTTACACTACATTTTATTATGGTAAAGAAATCTCTTGAATCTATTCAAATTTATCTATCTTTATCTATTGATTAATATCAAATAAATTATAAGAGTATACTTTACTTCTAAACATATTTTACCCATGATCATTTTGTTAATTTTAAGAATTCAGTTAAGGAATGAAGCAAACCAGAAGCCAGTAGAATACAAACATTAACTGGGTAAAATATGTCTATGAATTGGTTAAATAATCTTAAACTTGTTTTCATGGAATCTCATTATATGACATGACAAAAAAAATGCTAAAAATAATGAACTTTTGCTAAGTTTTCTTGCTTTCACTTGCATATTGCAGGGTGGGTTTATTAGGTGAGATTTAACAACAACAAAAATCTTGGTTTTATTTATTCATTCAAGAGATTTTCACTCGCTTCCTTATCCTATGATAACTGTATTGTATGTTACCTTAGATTGTAGCTGAGCGTCAAAATGTTGCAATTCTACTATTCCTGCTTCTAATCTTTATGTTAAAGACAAAATACATCACCAACTGTAAGCCTATTTGGAAAGCAAATATAATAAGCACATAGCACCTGCTAACATCCCTGGAAAAGGAAGTTGACATTTGCTTTTCTGTCTCACATTAGCATGTATTGATCCGCTCTCACCTGCTGGAACACAGCTAATCTACACAGTGTTTGCAGTTTCACACAGCATATTACATTTAAATCCTTTGTCTGTACTGCATTTGAGTAAGGATGAGTGAGAAGAACAGCTCAAGTGCACTTCATTACACACAGAATCAGGAGTATAAATGCATACATTTAAAACTTCCTTTTACATCTATGGATGTAAACTTCAGATAAGCCTCCTGGAGCCTATCCCAGGAGATATCCCAGGCTGGACAGGGTGCCAATCAATCGCAGGGCACACACTCATACGCACATTCACACACTCATTCACACACTACGGTCAATTTGGGAACACACAAATATTTATTATTATTATTATTAGTAGTAGTAGTAGTAGTAGCCCTACCACTTTGCCTGAATCTTTTTCAACCGCCCCGCTTTGGTGAGACTGGGCCTCAGATTCCTCTTTTCCTCTTTTTTCCTGTGGGTGGGGGCTATTACTGTAAGTTCAATTGGGGTAATAGAGCTAATGCATGTTCATTTTGGGTACACATTACATTATGTGGCAAAAGCACAATCAACTCCTGCCCAGTACAATGGGAAATGGGCGTCTCCATGGAAATGGGATGTTAATACTGTAGGACATCAGACTTTGCTCTCAGCAGATTGTTTTGGGTTTTCCCAGAAGAACCTCCCGCTGTTTTCAGTGACTCAGCAGTTGGTGATTTACGTTTGGTTATTGGTTCACTGGGTACAGTAGGGTTCAGAAATTCCATTAATGATCGACAGATCAATATATTTGTCCATGTAGGTTTTTCAGGTGCTCACACAGCAGTCTGCCTGAACAGCGATCATCACGTTCCAGGTAGTAAGCATGGCAGTAAGAGGGCAGAAAGATTTTCTTTGCGTCAAACGTCACTTCTCCACCAAGCCATACTTCTCTGTCATGCAAACATCAATTCTCTTTTGGAGGAGACCTCAAAAGGTAGACTGATTTTAAATCAATATTTCAATTTACAGTCATACCCACAGTCCACAATGCAACACAGGAACACCATTTAATGCCAGTGCAGCCAGCTGACATTACACAAGCAAGACATAGACTCTGCAGAAGCAGTAACTACCATAATGAGTAGTGGTAGATGTGCTGAGGTGCAGAATCGGTAAGATGGAGTGAGGCATGAAGAACTGAACTAAATTAACAGGAGATCTTTGAGGTTTCACTGTAGTTTTAATAGATATGTTATCCATCATCAGTTAAATATGTTTGTAAATATGGCATAAGATACCTCCTGTACATTCATGTTAGCTCATGACTTTTCAGGTTCATGAGCTTGCCTGTTTGCAAGATCAACTAATAAACTGTAATAAATTCTTGCTCTATTTCTTTGGTCAAGAGGGCTTATACTGTACAAGCAACAGAGAAATTTCCAGTTCATTAGCCACCTCACTGGCAAAATGCTAAATTGTGGTGGTGTGGTTCCAAGCAGAAGGTCAGCTGGTCTCCTATGACTGTTTCACTGAGATATTTCAACATGTTTTGGACCAAAAAGACTGGTGAAGAGTTATAGACTGTTTCACAAGGATCAAGAAGAGTACCTGAATACGCACTTGGGTTCCACACTCTCATGGCAGAAATTTGGTGGAATGAACCTGCCATCCACCTTTTATCAGAGTCTCAACCTGGAAATCCTTACAAAAATTACTTGCTAAGATGATAAGATCTTCTCTCAACTCTTTACTCAAGCTATCTAAATGGATCATCATCTTCACAAATGGCCATCACTTTCAGGAAACTGGACCTGGACTATGCAACTAGGCCATACAAAGTTGAGTCCTGATAAATGTCACAAAAGATGTGTTTTTATTGTTGTTTTTTAGTTCCCATGACATGCCAAGCCTCCACCTACTGTAAACTGTAAACTATAAACCAAGAGGGCACCAGAACCTCTACAAACATCTCCATCGTCAGTTCATTATGTTTTCTGTCGCTCTAAACATTTACCCTGCAACAAACCAATATGTAAGTACAGATTGACTTACGGTTATTTGTATAGTCTTTTTAAAATCCTTTAAAGCCATCACAGTATCTCTTGGACATCCATGAAATGTATATTGATAATAGTAATTGACACCCTCAGCAGCTCAGTTCAGTTCTACAGTTCAGTTCTGTGTTCGTGTGTGTGTGTGTGTGTGTGTGTGTGTGT
This sequence comes from Channallabes apus, assembly GCA_030522415.1. Taxonomy (NCBI): domain Eukaryota; kingdom Metazoa; phylum Chordata; class Actinopteri; order Siluriformes; family Clariidae; genus Channallabes; species Channallabes apus. Next base: position 33,335,480 of record CM060114.1, read on the forward strand.
GTGTGTGTGTACGCTGGGCCCAGGGGTGTGTTAGTGTGTGTGTGTGTGTACGCTGGGCCCAGGGGTGTGGGAGTGTGTGTGTGTGTACGCTGGGCCCAGGGGTGTGTTAGTGTGTGTGTGTGTACGCTGGGCCCAGGGGTGTGGGAGTGTGTGTGTGTGTACGCTGGGCCCAGGGGTGTGGGAGTGTGTGTGTGTGTACGCTGGGTCCAGGGGTGTGGGAGTGTGTGTGTGTGTACGCTGGGCCCAGGGGTGTGTTAGTGTGTGTGTGTGTGTGTACGCTGGGCCCAGGGGTGTGGGAGTGTGTGTGTGAGTTTGTTTTTGTGACATATCAGGACAAATTTAAGAATACACACCAACAAAGTCAGGACATGTGTCAAAGTCAGGACCAAAATCGATGTCCTCATTTTTCTGAGCACATAATAGTGTTCTACAGCCTCAAATACATTCTTGGTGCAAAAATCTCCTTAGCCCTTGATTTTCACAAATTTTTGAAAGAATCTGTGTAAGTGTGTATCGCATTTTGCTCACTACTGCTGCGGCAACTGTGGAAGTGTGAGGTACTGCGCTAAATGATTACACACACACACACACACTTGCGTGTCCTGACTTTGTTGGTGTGTATTCATAATTTTGTTCTGATATGTCACAAAAACATCAGAGATGTTCTAATCTTTCATTTAAGAAGAATTCAGTTAGGAATGTGATGTCTGGATGAATGCTGTTACAAGCTAGCTCATGTTAGCAGACTCTTGCTAACTCCCTAGCTAAAAGTAACAGATTCTTGTTAACTAATACACAAGCTGGGTAATATGCAAAATGCATGGTTAACCACATCCACTGAACCAGGAGTGGGTGGTCTAGCAATTTTATATATCGTGATCGATCTTTAAGACAACCACAATCTACTTTTCAAGCGAATTGTAGCGACTGCGATCTTTTATGACTATGTAATAGAGCGGGACCTTTAATTTGGCGGCACTGAGAACGCCTGGCTGTGTCTGAGCATACAGTGCTCATATTCTCCGTGTTCATATTTTACAGTCTCTGTTTAATAATCAATTTATATCTAATATGTTATTAGATATGTGTTAAATAAAGAGAGTAAACTGTATGCGACACTGTACAGTATGTGCTTTTATATTATTAGGGAAGGCAAACACTAATACTGTCTCATTTACTTACAAAATGTACATTTATATGATATAATCAAATCTTTGAATACCATAAAACATTATATTTCATAAAAATTTTAATGTAATTGAATCCAGCAGTCAGTTATTCTAAAGTTTTTACTGGTAGCCTGCAGGAATGTGTGTAATATGTGTTACAGACAGTCCAGGCAAGTTCGGAGACCCATGATCATCAAACTCAATGTTTATACCGTATACACACACTTTTAAAGCTCTTATGACCTGATTCACATTCTTGTTCAAGAAATCCTTAAAGGGAGTGCACTAATTTTGTTTTAGGCCTCCATCCACCCTACTTACCACTACGGGTAGCAAGTCTCACTGATCTGGGCTTACATGGCATCATGCATATGCACCATGTGTCATTTGGTTGAGGTTATTTGGGTCCTTCTAGAATCATATTAAGTCAGGTATGCTTGAGGGTTCAGTGGTGAGCCAGTCTTGTCAATACAATACAAGGACACTTTGGTATAATAATAATAATAATAATAATAATAATAATAAAATGGAAAAACAAATAGCGTTCTCCTACCCCAGTCTTATCTACTCAACCAAACGTTTGATCACACAACAAATGTATACAGTAGCCTATATCACTGTCTAAATGTAACACAAAATTGAAGCGTGACTTCCAGGACTGAAAGCAAACCCAACTTGCCCACAAGTGTTGACTTACATATATGGAGGGCTTTGTCCATGAAGGTGGCTTGAAGAGCAATAGTCTTGAGCCCCAGGTCAGAGCACGTTTCTTTCCGATCTGTTGGCTTTGGCTCATTACATCCTGCTTACTGAGCACACACAACTACGACATCTCATACTCAGCATCATTCTACACTTGTTGAAGGAACCAAGAGTTTCTTCTGCAAGTACTTGTGCAGAAGGGGACTTGTGCGGTTCATTTACTCTTTTAAAAAGGCGGTTCTTTAAACAATGTTTCTACATTGTAACAATTCTATTTAGACCCTTATTGTCCTGAAGAACCCTTTTATGCTGAACAGGTTCTTTGTGTGACTTTAGGGTTCTTAATTTCCTGCCTTTTTGTTTTTCAAATCTGTAAAGTTGATCTGCTCAAGCATCAACTACACAGACTGTCAGCACTCTCAACAGGTACATTAATTATTTATTAAAATGTCTGTACAGTACATATTGACTTTCAAAATGTATCTTGTTTCCTACCAATTCCCCCCCCCCCCCCCTGTTTGTAGTTTAACAGAAGCAGCTCTGTTCAGCTTAAGCTCTGTTCTCCATGAGGTAAATAACAGAAATATGATCAATATGAAGGTTTTCTTAATTATTACCTGGTTTTATGCATAAACAGTCACAAAAATATGAAAGATATCCCATGACATCGTTTCTTCCCTCTTTTTAACACCTAAATGTTTTACATACTGTCTATTTGTACTACTTTTGGCCTTCATAAACATACTTGTTTATGAAACTACACTGTAACCTTAAACTCATTTGTGCATTTCAGATGCTGTGGAATATTATAACTTCACTATCTGCAGAGAGAAACTGCCTCACAATTGTACAATACATTGACAAGCAGAGTTGTGTATAATGTGTTATTGTGTATCGCGTTACGTAATCTAATCACTTTTCCTGATAACGCAGTAATATAACGCGTTACATTTTGATTACAGTTACCAATGTCAATAACATTACATCACTAGCGTTACAAATGTAGTGTTTAAAAATTAATCAAAACACATTTAAGAATCACGTTTGTAAAATCACAGTTAATGAGCACGCGCTTTAATCAGTCGTCGGAGAGTTGTGTATTTACCTTTGATGTTGTAACGGGTTCGCTGTGTGCACGAGCGGCGCCACAGACACACGGACACGAGGCGAGGTCTTACTGGAAAAGGGGGGATTTTATTTAGAACAAACGGGGAAGGAGAGGGTTAAAGGATGGAGGAAGGGGAAAGCTGAGGAGTTTTAACGCAGAGAAAGCGCGAGATCCGTTAATATTAATTATCGCCAGCCGGCCTCGTGCGTTCGCGCACCTGCAGAATGGGGGCGCCTACGTAGGGAGCCTAGAGAGTGAATGAGGACCGTCAACAGGTTGAGGCGCAGCCCATCACAGGCGCACGCAGTGACAGAGGTTTTCAATATAACTTGAAAGCAGGCTGGACTGGGACACGATATCAGAAATCCCACACCAACCCAGGCCATCCTATGCACCCCCCCAAAAAAAAAAACACAGACAGTCTTATTTGTTTCCCTCTATGCAGCTCTGGAAAAAAGAATATCAAAAATGTTATATTAAAATAAAAATCAGTTTGTTATGGGTTTTTTTTCCTATAGGTGCAAATGTTGGTGAGCTATTTTGTTTAATTTTTTAATGCTAACAATATTTCTCCTAAATTCACAATGTAACTATTGTTATTTAGAGTGTAACAATACATCAAAATAACCCAAGATCATGTAGTATTCACAGAGCTTTAATAATTCAAATAAACAAAATGCTAATAATTTGTACACAAGATATGTTAATGCTTTGGCTAAATAACATTAATAAATCAGTATCTGGTGGAATAATAACCCCGATTTGTAGTTACAGCTTTCATGTGTTCTGTGTCTCCACCAGTGTTTCACATTGCTGTTGGGTAACTTCATACCACTCTTTCTGCAAAAAAGCAAACAGCTCAGCTTTGCTTGGTTTGTGACCCTCCACAATATATGTACAAAAGGCCAGGTTCGGCTTCCGGTATGGCGTTGGAGTGAGTGGCAGTGTAGAGTGAGAGCTCCCAGACAAACGTATAATATCCCCTGAATTTAATCGGATATACTTATTGAAATTAACGAACAAACATGGAGGGGGATAAGCAACGAAAGGCTAGAAGTAAGTTACCTCAAAAACCGGAGACAAATGGCAGACAAACAACGGAAAACAAAAACACCGCTGGTGAGCACGAGGCCGAAGATTCCTCTCAAGCGTGTATCGGTGCTATATACGCTGAAATTAAAGTTATCCGATCGGACGTGAAGATGGAATTAAACAACTTTCACGAGACACTTCTTAAAGAAATGAAAACTGACTTGACAAATTTCAGAACGGATATCAACCTTAAACTGGATGAAATCACCACAGATCTGAAAGACGCGAAGCGTAGATTGGAGGAGGCCGAACAAAGAGTGATGGATTTAGAGGACTGGAGCACCAGAGCTAAAGAAGTGCTATGTCAAACCCTAGAAATCCAACAAAAAATGCAGACAAAACTGACGGATATTGAAGCAAGATCTCGGCAAAACAATATACGTTTACACGGAATCCCAGAGGAGGCGGAAGGGAACAACATACAGGAGTTTATTGAAAGTTTCATCAAAACGGAATTATCCCTCCCCGATACCGAATTGGGGATACAGCGCTGTCACAGGGCACTAGGCCCCAAGCCGCCGCCGAATGCTAACCCCCGATCTGTTGTGATTTACTTTCTGGAATATAAAACCAAAGAACTGGTGCTTCGTTCGGCTTGGAGAAAAAAGGAAGTTCACCTGAATGGTAAACGAGTATACTTTGACCAAGATTACCCCGCGGAAACCCAGAGGATGCGGAGGGCATTCGCTCCAATAAGGAAACTTCTCAAAGAAAAGGGTCTCCGTTTTCAGACACCACCTCCGGCTAAACTCCGCGTATTTTTTGAGGATGGTCCAGTTGTTTATAACAGCGTAACGGAAGCGATGGAGGATCTGCGAAAGAAGGGAGTAACTACAGCCAGCATCAGAGAGGATCACACCACCGCATCGGCACCCATAGAGAAGTTGAGTAAAACCTCCTGGGAGACAGCGGGCGCAAAGCAGCGGCGTGGCCGAGAGATACAACTGGAGAAAGCACGGACAAGACTCCAGGAATTCCGCCGAGTCATTGGAGATACTGAATGACTTTCTCTCAGGGTAAAATCAGTTAATAATAATTGCTACACCTATTATTAAAACCACCAAAACGAGAGAATAAGGACAACATTCACTCAAAAATTCATACGATTCATACAAATTCATACAAATTCATACAAATTTATACGATTTGAGTTATGTAAAAAATTATTTTGCCTCAAGAGTTGATTTAAGTTCTAGCTTAATAGATTTATAAATGGGAAAAAAAAAGTCTGGGAGTTCTTTGAAGAATTACGTTTCATTAAGTGCACTGATTTATAGTATCGGTTTGCACTGGGAAGGCCCTTCGTCAACCGAAGACTTTCCTTTCCAAACAGAAGTTACTTTGGAAGAAACTTCGATTATGGAAGTTACTGTTATTTTTTCATTTTACTTTTTCTTGTTCTGTACTAATTGTTATAATGTAATGATCACCCAGGGTTTACAGTATGATAATGTACGTGATGACACATGTCGCACCAAGAATATAGAATAATATCACTTAATGTTAACGGGTTACAAAATCCCATTAAGAGAGGTAAACTTATAGCAAAGATGAAAAGAGAGAACCAGCACATAATTTTTTGGCAGGAAACTCATCTGGTACAATCTGAACACGAAAAATTAAAAAGGTTAGGATTTAGAAACACATTTTACTCGTCATATAATAAGGGACATGCTAGAGGAGTTGCAATATTGATATCAAATAACGTGACTTTTCATGCTACCAACCAAATTGCTGATAAAGAAGGACGTTACATTCTGGTTAAAGGGATCCTGGACTCCAGAGAAGTAACACTGTTTAACATTTACAGACCACCAGGACCAGATAAAATATTAATTAAGAAAATATTTGACCTAATAAATTCGGAAGTTTCAGGCACTCTTATTTGTGGGGGGGACTGGAACGTACAGTTGCACCCTACCCTTGACTCTTCAAATCCAACAAAGAAGATAAATTCTGAATCGCTGTTTGTTAAGAGGATGCTAAAGGCCGCAGGCCTGTTTGATATATGGAGGGAACTCCACCCATCTAGTAAACAATTCACTTTCTTCTCCCATCCTCACAAGGTCTACTCTAGGGTTGATTATTATTTCATGGCTCTCTCAGAGAGGCATAGAATTATAGATTGTGAAATAGGAGTTAAAGATGTTTCTGATCATGCGGGACTGTATTTGAGACTCCATCTTGATGTTCAACCCAAAAACACTATTTGGAGATTAAATTCTAGTTTTCTGAATGATTGCCAATGTATAGAATACATTAAAAAGGAAATTAAGGACTACATTGAGTTTAATAATAATGAGGATATAACACCGTGTGTTATATGGGACGCTGCCAAAGCAGTGCTGAGAGGAAAGTTCTTAAAGTGGGCGTCAAGGGAAAAAAAAGAACAACAGATGTTAATGAATGCCTTAACAAATAAATTAAAGATATTGGAACAGAAACATATTGAATTAAATAACCCTGAATTACTAGATGAAATAAAAATAATAAAACAACAAGTAAATAAGATTCTTGACAAACAAGTGGAGATTAAACTCAAATATGTTAGACAGAACTATTATGAGAGCGGTCCCAGAGCTAAAAGACTGTTAGCTTGGAGACTTCGTAAACAACAAACAGAAAGGTCAATTTTCAAAATCAGGGACCCTGAAACCAATGTAATGTGTTATAAGCCGGAAGAAATATCACAGTCTTTTGAAAATTATTATAAGAAACTATACAGTCAGCCAGCAGCAGCAGATCCCACGATTATAAAAAGTTTTTTGGAATCTCTAGATTTACCTTCAGTAGGAGTGAAACAAAACAAATTGGTAACACAAGAAATGACAGAAACAGAAATTGATAGTGCAATATCAAACTTAAAAACAAACAAAGTACCGGGAGGGGATGGATACCCAGCAGAGTGGTATAAAACCTTTAGGGAATTACTGAAACCCATGCTCCTAAAATGTTTTAACCATATTCTTAAAGGAGGGGAAACCCCAGTGTCCTGGAAACAAGCTATTATTTCTGTAATACCAAAGGCTGGAAAAGATAGGACAGAATGCAGCTCCTACAGACCTATTTCAGTTTTAAATATAGATTACAGAATATATGCATCAATAATAGCAAAAAGATTAGAAAATATAGTTCCTGAATTAATTGATAATGACCAAACGGGATTTGTTAAAAATAGACAGACACACGATAATGTAAGACGTGCTTTATTTATAATTGAGAACATGAGAAAAAATAATTAGAAATCTTTGGCAGTTAGCCTTGATGCTGAAAAAGCTTTCGATTCAGTGCGATGGGAGTATTTGTACTTGGTACTTGAACGCTTCGGCTTTAATAAAGAAGTTATAGGAAGTCTTAAACCACTATATAATTTACCGACAGCCCAGATTAAAATTAATGGTAACGTCCATAGCTCAATTACACTGGAGCGGGGATGTCATCAGGGATGCCCTTTAAGTCCCACGCTTTTTGCTCTATTCATAGAGCCATTAGCTCAGGCTATCAGAGAACATACGGAAATCCTAGGCATTCCAATGGGAAAGACAGAACATAAAATATGTCTGTATGCGGATGATGTTCTTGTGACTATTTCCGACCCAGATTCTAGTTTACCTAAACTTATGTCTTGTCTTGAACAATTTGGTTGGTATTCGGGATACAAACTAAATTTACACAAAACTCAATGCCTCTCTTTTAATTATTTACCACAGGAAAACATACATAATAAATATAATTTTAAATGGAAAGCAAAAAATATTAAATACCTGGGGATTATCATACCAAAGAATTCGACTAAAATGTACACAACCAATTTTGGCCCTATGACAAAGGAGATAAAAGCAGACCTGGATAGTTGGACACCACTACCTTTAAGTTTATATAACCGAATAGAAATTATAAGGATGAATGTTCTACCACGACTGCTGTTTCTCTTCCAATCCCTACCTATAGAAATACCAAAAAAACAATTTAAAGATTGGAATCAAATGATTTCGAGATTTATATGGAAAAATCTGAAACCTAGAGTGAGACTTAAAACACTACAATTAACAAAGGGAAAGGGAGGACTGTCGCTTCCGTGTTTGGAGGACTACTACAAAGCAGCACAACTAAAACATCTACTCAGCTGGTGTATCAATGATTACGATGCAAAATGGAAAGAAATAGAATTTAATCAATTGGACTTTCCTCTTCCATGTTTATTAGGGGATAAGAGTACTTTGACTATGCACTCCAACAAATTAAGCACTTGGACATCGGTTCCTCTTAATATTTGGTTTAAAGAATGTAAAACCCTAAAGTTGGAGAGATATACACAGCTGTTAAGATGGGTGGCATATGACAGAGACTTTATACCCTCTCAGATGGATGCACGGTTTAAACAATGGATTTGGAATGGTATTACTTCATACTGCACAATCTCATCTAAGTCAGGTTTAGATAGCTTTCAAAATCTCATGAATAACTATAACTTAGAGAAACAGGATTTCTATAGATATTTACAGCTTAGAACTCACTTGAATAAAAACATAAAAAATAAGGAGGGAATTGATTTGAGTCTCATTAACATTTTTGTTGCTGCTTATAAAGGTAGTATTCATGGTAGAGTAACCTGCACTATAATAACGACTGTATAAGAAAAACGTGATAGTCGTATGTGATGCCTCTGGTGATCTGTTTGTTCTGTTACTTAAAAAAAAAAGGTAACAAAAGGCCCGGTTCCCTTTAAGACTTAGCAGATCCTGCCCAATCAGAGTTGCAGCATGGCTGCCATGTCATGAGGAGGCGGAGCTAGATGGCAGGCAGGAAGAGAGATGCAGTGCATATGAGAACATGGAGAGTTCAGCAGCTTCCCTTTAGTTATTTCAGTTAATGTGTGAAGTTGATGTTTATACTGGGTTACAGTGTGCGTACATAGGAAGTAAATTATCGCTTTTATTTCTTGTTAGTGTTGAGCGATATACCATGACTGTTATTGCCGGTAGTACAGCCGTGTTTATCAGCCGCACTAATGTGCCGATACTGCCCTCTGGTGGTCACTTAGAGTATAAGCGCCTATGTTATATAGGAACATAGTGTTATGTTGTGTTGTTTTTACTTGGCACTGTTGTATTCATATTTAAGTCTATTTTTCTTGTTTAATTCATTCAGAAACCACACGCATGTATCCCTGAAAAGTCTTCAGTAAATAAGATCTCTTTCAACCTACCGAGTGCTTCTCTTCAATTAAGAAACCATCTCACTCAGTTCTAACCGACTGCCTACTGCGTTTCACACTTAAAGTTGTTATCCAACGAACCCCCCATTTCAATATATATATATATATATATATATATATATATAGAGTACTTTTCTTGTCACTTCACCTTTGACTTCTTCTGCTCTAGTGTTACAAACAGTACTATTTCCACCTTGGTGCAAAAAAGCCACCTCATTGTAATTTGATTGTTCAGAATCTAAATAAATATCTATTTATTTATTTATGTTTAAATGTCTTAGACACACTCAAATTAGCAAAACAATCAATTTCATCCAATATGTTATAACAAATGATTTTTCTTATTTTCCTTCTCCCTGTCTCAGTCCCTGGCTGAAGCTGATGTGTGTCACTGCACCAGAGCGAGTGCTCGGCTGACTGTCTCCAGACTCTCCACCTTAATATGAAAAGAAGAGGGAAAAAAGTTTTAAACCTCGCAAATGAGCAGACAGCACCAGGACAGGCCATCGGTGATTCCCGGTGCCCTGGCGACTAATTTGGCCTGCTGCCAGCCAGCGTGGTGTTTTTTTATTTTATTTTTTATATTATTATTAATATATATTTATATTATTGCACACCCTGCGTATAATGAATATTAGTTCATTAAATATTAATAACCATATTGATCTGTTCATTCATCTGATTGTGTTAGTCTCGACATCGTTACGTTGTGATCACTCCGAGTCTCCCCGGAGCGGGAAAGCGTTTAAACAGACAGGCGAGGATGGAGAGAAATCGGCCAGGTGGAGCAGAAAGGAAAAGGACACGCACGATGCTGTTTGTAACACTAGAGCACAAGAAGTGACTGTAAAGTTTTTCTAAAGTTTTGTAGTAGAAGAGGCGAGTTGCTCGGTCTGTCCGCTGTGCTTCGGTAAGCTTTTCTGGCGCCAGGAGAGACTCTGTCAAACACACACACACGTTGTCTGTCAGAAAGGTCTCTGTTTATTAACAGCAAAAGATGGGTTTATATATATTTGACCAAACGCCTGGGCTATAGACATATGTTACTACAAAGAGCATGAACCATTGTAAATGTCCTGGTGAGATCCTGAAGAATCAAAGGAGAGGAAGATAGAGAGGTGTCCGTGCAGAGACAGATCACAAGATATTGGCTCGAGTTAGGGGGAGAGGGGGAAGGGGACAGAGGGAGATAGAGAGAGAGGGAGAGAGATAGAGAGAGACATAAAGAGAGTATGGGAAGGTGAGCGTGGGAGCGTTCACACCTTTAAGAACAGATGCAAGAGGAGACAGGAAGATAGCAGCAGGAAAGATTTAACATGTTAATACTGTAGCGTTTTTCGACGCTAGCAGGGATCTTGGAGTACGAGTGAGCTTACTTGCTCCCCAATGCAAATGGATGGGGAGTAGTTTATTACCACAGCACAAGCACATATACACAGGTCAAGCACACACACATACACGCACCCAACTTGGCCGAAGCCACTAACCCAAACACCCTTCTCTCTCATGGTAGAGACAGAGAAAACCCCCGCAAAGCATGACGGTCGTCAGCCGCTGGTCCGCCCACGCCACAATATCAAATCTATGAGGAAGAGAACAAGAGAGTAGAATCAACTCCTTTATATATAAACTAATTCTGACAGTGACAGATACAAGAACAAATACTTTACATATGTACAGCTCTGAAAAAATAAGAGAGCATTGCAATTTACTGCAGAAATCTTCTGGAATGTTATCAAGAGGAAGATGGAGGGCCACAAACCAGCAAAGCTGAGCTGTTTGCTTTTTTGCAGAAAGATTGGTATAAAGTTACCCAACAGCAATGTGAAAAACTGGTGGAGACACAGAACACATGAAAGCTGTAACTGCAAATCGGGGTTATTATTCCACCAAATACTGATTTATTAATGTTATTTAGCCAAAGCATTAACACCATTTGTTTACAAATTATTATCATTTTGTTTTATTTTAGTTATTAAGACCAGCGATGCTCTACGGCTTAGAGACAGTGGCACTGAAGAAAAGACAGGAGGCAGAGCTAGAGGTAGCAGAGCTGAAGATGTTGAGGTTCTCCTTGGGAGTGACAAGGATGGATAGGATCAAGAATGAGTTCATCAGAGGGACAACCCATGTTAGATGTTTTGGAGATAAAGTCAGAGAGGCCAGATTGAGGTGGTTTGGACATGTTCAGAGGAGAGAGTGTGAATATATCGGTAGAAGGATGCTGAGGTTGGAACTGCCAGGCAGGAGGTCTAGAGGAAGACCAAAGAGGAGATTTATGGATGCAGTGAGAGAGGACATGAAGTTAGTTGGTGTGAGAGAAGAGGATGCAGAGGACAGGGTTAGATGGAGGCAGATGATTCGCTGTGGCAACCCCTGAAAGGGAACAGCCGAAAGACGAAGAAGAAGACGAAGAAGATTAAGACTGTGCAAATACTCCATGATCTTTGGTTATTTTGATGTGTTGTGATGTAATTTCCTTTAACTATATACACTAAATTACAATAGTTATATTTTGAATTTAGAAGAAATATTGTCAATAGTTCACAAAAATGGAACAAAACTGTTAATCTCACGAACACATGCACCTGTAAGAATATTCTTTTCCCAGAGATGTATAGAGGGAAAAATAAGGCTGTCTGTGGTTTCTAAATTTATTTGGGTGCATAGGATGGCCTGGGCTGGTGTAGGATTTCTCAGTCTGAAATCGTGTCCCAGTTCAGCCTTACAGTAAAATTCCCATAGAGTGCATATGTAGTCATCATAAAAAATCCATCCTCAGTGTTTTTATTCCATTCACTTTTTTATTATGTTGTAGCATAATATTTTTAAGTCGTTTGTTTAATAATAATAATGATGATGGTGATGATTATATTATTATTAAGTTTATAAATGTCTATTTAACACCTAACAGGAACCATCTCAAGACGCGTTACAGGACTCTAAAATATCCCAGATAGCAGAACAACATTGAATCATCGTTGAATCAACATTAAAGCATCAACCAACTTGTCATTGAATCAATGTTGAAATTTCAATGTTAAACGTTGATTTTTCATCAGGTTTGCACCTTGAAATAATGTTATTTCAATGATGAAAAATAGATCAAGATGGGCATAAAATCAATGTTTGTTCAACGTAAATTCAATCACTTATTTTACATTGAATCAACATTGAATCAACATTGAAGCAATTATAGTTTAGTCTTGCTTTATGAACAGCAAGATTCTATGACAGTAAATCATGTCCGTTTTGATTTATTTCTTTAAATCAGAGACCATGTAGGGCTGAAAAGCTTTTTTTTTTTTTTTTTTAAACAAAAAGTCAGTAACTCAACATCCTTCAGTTTACATGTAAACATTTTTATTTATTTATGCTCCATACCCATTTAAACAGGAAGTAACATCACAATTACAATAAAACAACTATATAATAAAACACACTACAATTTACATACAAATTATTATAAACTGGATGACAATATGACTTTTTAGAAGAGAACTTATAGAGCGATATCGCGGACAATATTCAAATGCAATTGCAAACTTTGCATTACCGTTTGCTGATTCGCCTTCGCGAGCGCACACTGACTGCCAAATTTCAAATGAAAAAGAAAAGTTCATTTGCATTTGTATTTCCCAGGTCTTACACGTCATGAACCTGTCATATTTAAACAGCAAAATCAATCACCACGTTTGCTTTTTCACTTTCTCTGCGCCGCGCGTCAAGCCGGCCAAAATTCAAACGCAATCGCTAATCCATTTGCAATTGCTTTTCCAACACGTTACACAGAAACCTGTCAATCAGCGTCAGGGGCGGGTCTATACTGTGGGGCGGGATTGTATGGGGAGTGACGTCACTCGCACTCGCCGACCAAGAGGGGGATATTTGAGCACTGGAGGTGAACCGAGATTATCTCATTTGTTTATCAAGAAATAAACACACAAAAATGACAAATCGCATATTTTCTTGCTCCGGAGTGGACAGAGAAGTTTTTACAAATAAAAATATTTTTAGATCTTCTCCTGTTACAGCCTGCTGGAGCTAAGTCTTTCAGAAACGCTGCGTTCCGGTGTTATGCGCTAAAATGCCCCCCTGCCACTGATTGCACCCCCACAAAATCTCTGTCAATTCTATTAGGACATCACAATCAAAAATTCATATTATCAAATATATTATATGAGTATTATCAAATATATTATTACTATTATAATTAACCATAAGCACGTGCCATTAAGCACGTGACATGGAAATTAAGACACATAATACAAATTCTCATATAATGTTTATTTTGTGGCACATTTAATTTACAGGGGTTTGCCACGTAATACAATGTTTACACTAAACAAATATTGTTTATGATGAAAAATTACACGAAGCGATTTTTATTATAAATAAGAAATATAAAAATATACATGTATATGAAAAAATAAATATATTTTCCCCCTATACTACTTGTGTTTTTTTATATATCTTATTTTATAATCAAATTCGTTTGGTGCAATTTGTAAATCATAAACATATTAATTTATGTTGTAATATAACATTTGATAGAGGTTATGTTGGGAGGGGCAATCCGTGGCAGGGAGGCATTTCAGCGCATAACACCGGTACGCAGCGTTTCTGAAAGATTTAGCGCCAGCAGGCTGTAACAGGAGAAGATCTACAAATATTTTTATTTGTAAAAACTTCTCTGTCCACTCCGGAGAAAGAAAATATGCGATTTGTCATTTTTGTGTGTTTATTTCTTGATAAACAAATGAGATAATCTCGGTTCACCTCCAGTGCTCAAATATCCCCCTCTTGGTCGGCGAGTGCGAGTGACGTCACTCCCCATACAATCCCGCCCCACAGTATAGACCCGCCCCTGACGCTGATTTACAGGTTTCTGTGTAACGTGTTGGAAATGCAATTGCAAATGGATTAGCGATTGCGTTTGAATTTTGGCCGGCTTGACGCGCGGCGCAGAGAAAGTGAAAAAACGAATGTGGTGATTGATTTTGCTGTTTAAATATGACAGGTTCATGACGTGTAAGACCTGGGAAATACAAATGCAAATGGACTTTTCTTTTTCATTTGAAATTTGGCAGTCAGTGTGCGCTCGCGAGGGGCGAATCAGCAAACAGTAATGCAAAGTTTGCAAATGCATTTGAATTATGGCACACTTTGTGCTTCCACATATGGGAAACACAACTGCAAATGCAATTGCATTTGAATATTGTCCGCGATATCACTCCATAAGAACTATTAGAAGAGATTGTTAATTCTGAATTCATAAAACAGAATCTAACTGCCAAGAGAAGAGACTGGAAAACCATAATATAAAAATGGCAACCTGCCTCAGCAAAATTCAGTCAAATGCAAATAGAAACAACCAAGTCAGAAACACAACAGATGACTGAAACATTATTCGTAAGTTGAAATGTATTTACTCAGCAAAACAGATAATAAGACATGAGTCTGAACTTATGGTTTTCCACCACGAGCAATTCCCCCCCAGCCGTTCTGGGGCATAACGAAGCCATTTCTGAACTGTTGAAGCAAAGAAACTCTGTGGCCTCCTTTTCTTCAGCTTTCAGTTGTTGTTGTTGTAGTGCATCTAAAGAATGAAAAACAAACAAAAGGTTAGAACTATACAATGCTCTAAAAACTTGGAGTGGTAGTTGTTTATGAATGACAGGTGAAGGTGGGTCCTAAATTTTTGGAAATGTGACTTTTACAAATGTACAGATATGCAACATATGTTTTGAAATGTCCTACAATCTTCCATAGATACAATGCACACATTAGATTTTTTTTAATATACAGGTCCTCAAAAAAATTGTGATAAAGTTCATTTTCTGTAATGTACTGATAAACATTAGACTTTCATATATTTTAGATTCATTACACACAAACTGAAGTAGTTCAAGCCTTTTATTGTTTTAATATTGATGATTGTGGCATACAGCTCATGAAAACCCAAAATCCCTATCTAAAAAAATTAGCATATTTCATCCGACCAATAAAAGAAGTGTTTTTAATACAAAAAAAAGTCAACCTTCAAATAATTATGTTCAGTTTTGCACTCAATACTTGGTCGGGAATCCTTTTGCAGATTCTTATGTGTCTCAACTTTCTCTTCACAATATCCCACAGATTCTCTATGGGGTTCAGGTCAGGAGAGTTGGCAGGCCAATTGAGCACAGTAATACCATGGTCAGTAAACCATTTAGCAGTGGTTTTGGCACTGTGAGCAGGTGCCAGGTCGGGCTGAAAAATGAAATCTTCATCTCCATAAAGCTTTTCAGTAGATGGAAGCATGAAGTGCTCCTAAATCTCCTGATAGCTAGCTGCATTGACCCTGCCCTTGATAAAACACAGTGGACCAACACCAGCAGCTGACATGGCACCCCAGACCATCACTGACTGTGGGTACTTGACACTGGACTTCAGGCATTTTGGCATTTCCCTCTCCCCAGTCTTCCTCCAGACTCTGGCACCTTGATTTCTGAATGACATGCAAAATTTGCAACCTGTAGCCCATTTCCTGCACACGCCTGTACACGGTGGCTCTGGATGTTTCTACTCCAGACTCAGTCCACTGCTTCCGCAGGTCCCCCAAGGTCTGGAATCGGTCCTTCTCCACAATCTTCCTCAGGGCCCGGTCACCTCTTCTCGTTGTGCAGCGTTTTCTGCCACACTTTTTCCTTCCCACAGACTTCCCACTGAGGTGCCTTGATACAGCACTCTGGGAACAGCCTATTCGTTCAGAAATGTCTTTCTGTGTCTTACCCTCTTGCTTGAGGGTGTCAATGATGGCCTTCTGGACAGCAGTCAGGTCGGCAGTCTTACCCATGATTACGGTTTTGAGTAATGAACCAGGCTGGGAGTTTTTAAAAGCCGCAGGAATCTTTTGCAGGTGTTTAGAGTTAATTAGTTGATTCAGATGATTAGGTTAATAGCTCGTTTAGAGAACCTTTTCATGATATGCTAATTTTTTGAGATAGGGATTTTGGGTTTTCATGAGCTGTATGCCACAATCATCAATATTAAAACAATAAAAGGCTTGAACTACTTCAGTTGTGTGTAATGAATCTAAAATATATGAAAGTCTAATGTTTATCAGTACATTACAGAAAATAATTAACTTCACCACAATATGCTAATTTTTTGAGAAGGACCTGTATGTGTTATTTCACAATCTGCAAATGTTGTCCTACAATGTACATATTCAATGCTATGAAAACAAATATACTTAATGTAACAATGTAGTCTGTTATGTGCAAAAAAAAAAAAAAAAAAAACCCTGTAGGACCAAAAAAAATAAATAAATAAAAAAATCAATCCGTGGCGACGGTTTTGCAATTTGTCCCCCACACTCACAAATACTTAAACTGTTCCCTCAGTTTTTCAAATCGTGGCCACGGATTAACAAACTGTATGCACAAATTTCCAATCCGTACGCTCAGATACCGTACTGTTTGCATATTTATTCTTAACATGAAGACTTATTTTGGTGATTTTATTATAAGCTTTTTACCCAGAGTTAGATGCATGCTGCACTGTTAATGTTATTATTAAATAACGCCTATTATTACATTGCATTTAGTTTGAGAGCAAAGTAATGACAACATAAACTGTACATTATTTGTTTTGTATTGCTTTTTACCTTCTCCTCAAACTCACACTGCATGATTTTCAAAGTCATCGGATCACCGTTGTTTTCACAATGTACTATCTGTGGTAGCATTTAGTTGCTGCTGTGTTCACACTGCACAATGAATTGGCGACAGGAGATTACACACTGCATGACTTTACAATAGGATGAATCGCCAACAACTCTGTCTGGTGTGCAAGCTACAGCCAAACGCACACAAGAAGTGATAAGGAAACAACCCAAGATCATGCTGACATTGTGGTCTATAATTCCTCCCCGAACAAACAATAATTAAAAAGATATGACGTCCTTGTTTAAGATCCCATATGATCAAAACTGAAATTTCATGGCTTTTTTCATGGTAACTGAGGTCTAGGGGCTATGTAACTACCATATAAGTTTCAAAACAGTCAATCCACAGTAGAATGCACACAGCTTGCATAAAGTAGCTCTGCCTTTTCACGAGCTGCTGTGATGTCCAATCTACTCAGTCACCGCTTTCAGTCACCATCAACCACCATCCCACCCTTCTTTTGCCAAAACATCACGTCCATGCCATTGCTGAACAACAATAACATGAAAACAAGTCGAAAAAACGCTGTTCAGTCGATAGATGTCGAAACTACATCATTACACAGGCTTCCGAACAACATTAATATAAAAGACCAATGGCACATCAGCTTCAGCATCTTTCACACAGCCATTCCATTAAACTTTAAAAATTTACATTAAAAAATTTATTTAATTAATAGAAGTTAATTGATAAAGAAAATCTATTTATGACATTATTTTTGACAGCATTATGATTATTTATTAAAACTTCAGACAACAATTAGTGCCACAAGGTTATTTGCAACACTATATGTTCTACAAAATAGAAGACTACACACCTTACAGCGCAATATAATGTGGCTTTAGAAGAGGAAAGGTAGGATTAAGAAGTGAGCAAGTGATGAATTAGTATTATAGGTCCCAAGCAGATACAGTAACAATAATGGGTGCCCTACCTTATGCAGTCTCCATTGATGGCTAATAAACATTGATAAACATACTATGGTTAAAGTGGTGAACTTATAAAGTCTTAAATGTTTTGTTTTCCCTTCTCAACGCATTATGCATTTACTCACCAATAATGGCTACCTTTTTAATTTGGTCAAGTCTCCAAGTTGAAGGTGCCCAGCAGCAGATTCCGTACCATGGCAGTAGCAGAGGTGGCAAGACGGGCTGCTCTCCACGCTTCTGCCTGGCAAAACACCCCAGAGCCCTTTATAACTTCAATCTGAAAAATTATTTCACATCACAATATTAATTTATTGGCAACTTTTAGAAACTTTTCATGTTTCATACTGATTCTTATGTTTATCTTCCCAATAGTTAATAGGATTTTATGTATAAATGCAGATTAATGATAAAGATACATGCAGGGTAAAACTGCAACAGGAACAGTACAAAATAAAAACTGAAAAAAGACAGACATTCAGAGTAAAACAGTGCAAGATAAAAAAAAAAACTGTACAAAACATACATGCAGGGTAAGCATTGGTGGGAGCAATGTCCAAGCAGTGTAGAGAAATATTTCTGTACGACTTCATTGTTTTGTGCTGTGTAGTATAGTATTGTAATAGCTGATCAGAGTGATCAACTCCCCATGTGCTGGTTGTACGCAGTCACAGGACATGGAAATGCCGTAAGGCAGTATTTTAGCCACCTGGAACTAGCTTGTTTGTGCTAAATAACATTACCGATAGCAGTGTTATAAGCTAACCAAAATGGAGCCAAATACACATTAGCAACCATAATCTAAAGCTATCCAAAACAAGGTGAATATAAACATCTGTAAACTCCATAAGGCATTAGCTTAGCCACCGGGAAATATCATGTTTGTGCTACATGAGGCAGCATGTTAGCATGATTTAACTAAACTATATAAATGGCATTGAAAGCCAATGTGTCACACAAGCTGACAAGAGCTAGCTGTAGTGAGGAAAATATTTACTAATATTAGTTTAATATTATCAGAATAAGAGTTATATAAGACTTAATAACTTACCCAGTGTAGCATGGGTCTATTCTCTGTTCAAAATGCTCCTATTCGTCGTCGGAGTCACACAGTCTTCTTCTGAGGTAAATGTAAACTTTCCAGAACATTCTGAAGAGTTTCCTCGGATGTGTAAGCGCGTGCCATCTTCCAAAACGTGCTGAAAACTCACTGAATCGGAGTATTTTCAAACCTGCCACTCCGTGTTCGTTTTTCATGCCGGTGTCCGGGGGCGTGGTCTAGTATGTAAATTACCCGGACTGATTTCCGTGTGATTGGCACGTGGGCGTTTCCTGCCTCGGGTCATTAGCATATAAGTGTGACAGAAATTCTGTGCCTCTCCTTGGTTTATATGGATTACATGAACTGAGAATATTTGTTTTCAATGTGACTTGCATCATTTAAAAGTAGACACTTTAAGCTTTATATAGATATATTTCTCATTTCAGTTAATTTTAGTGACGTGTTTCAAAAAGATTTTCACGGAGACTGAGGTTTCATACCCACATGGAAAGAACCTATATGAGGATATATGCGCATATATAAAACCTATATGCAGTATATATGCGCATATAACCGCACCTATATGAGGATATATGCGCATATATAAAACCTATATGCAGTATATATGCGCATATAACCGCACCTATATGAGGATATATGCGCATATATGAAACCTATATGCAGTATATATATGCATATATTTGATAATATATATGCTGCATATATGCGTATATATGCCACATATAGGCAACATTGAGGTGCATATATGTGCATATACAGGCCATATAGGTCTCCTGTATTGCTTCTTTATATCCACATATAAGCCCTATATGTACATACAAGATATGTCTCCTATGGCAGGATCTGGTCATTTTAGCTCATATCTCACTTTGGCAACTGTCATACATGTATATTATATTATATGTATAGTATCTTATATTTTCTATTATCAAGGTAATAACTAAGAACTAACTTTTAAAAAATGCATAAAAACTTATGTGCGAACACATTAAATTGGTATCCAAATTGGCCACATACAGTATATGAGGATATATGCACGTATATGAAACCTCAGTCTCCGTGAAAATCTTTTTGAAACACGTCACTAAAATTAACTGAAATGAGAAATATATCTATATATCTTAAAGTGTCTACTTTTAAATGATGCAAGTCACATTGAAAACAAATATTCTCAGTTTATGTAATCCGTATGAAACCAAGGAGAGGCACAGAATTTCTGTCGCACTTATATGCTAATAACTCGAGGCAGGACACGCCCACACGCCAATCACACGGAAATCAGTCCGAGTAATTTACATACTAGGCCACGCCCCCGGACACCGGCCTGATCAACACACACACACACACACACAGAGAGAGACAGGTTTGAAAACACTCAGATTCAGTGAGTTTTCTGCACGTTTTGGAAGATGGCACGCGCTTACACATCCGAGGAAACTCCTGGAAAGTAGGAGGAGTTTACATTTACCTCAGAAGAAGACTGTGTAACTCCGATGCCGAACAGGAGCATTTTGAACAGAGAGTAGACCCATGCTACACTGGGTAAGTTATTAAGTCTTATATAACTCGTATTCTGATAATATTAAACTAATATTAGTAAATATTTTCCTCACTACAGCTAGCTCTTGTCAGCTTGTGTGACACATTGGCTTTCAATGCCATTTATATAGTTTAGGTAAATCATGCTAACATGCTGCCTCATGTAGCACAAACATGATATTTCCCGGTGGCTAAGCTAATGCCTTATGGAGTTTACAGATGTTTATAAATGTTCTAATGTATTTCACCTTGTTTTGGATAGCTTTAGATTATAGTTGCTAATGTGTATTTGGCTCCATTTTGGTTAGCTTATAACACTGCTATCAGTAATGTTATTTAGCACAAACAAGATAGTTCCAGGTGGCTAAAATACTGCCTTATGTAGCTAAGTGATGCTTATGAATATTTCTTTGGTGTAAATGTATATAATCCCTTTTGTTTAGCGTGTATTTACAAATACCTGATAAGATGTAATTGTTTAGAATGTGTTCAATATGTGTGTAATGTCCAATGGATGGTGTTTGCTAATGTCTCAGTTGTAAATGTTTGAGATCCACTACATGGTCTGTTGTCCATCAACAGATATTTGCCCAGCCTATTGCCCATCAAAAATACAGAGGGGCACAAATTGTTATCTATGGCCTTTTTTAAAACTCAAATTGAATTCTGGCTGCAGTGTGTAGTATTATTTATCACCATCATTGATGCTGTCATGTGACCTACAGAAGAGAGGTGTATATTTTTCATGTTGAAGTGTGGATAAATTTTTTGGTCATCTCTTTATATATTATGCATCCATATTAATTGCACATCCATTTACTCTGAACAGTATAGGCTAACATTTTTTTATTTATTTGTTTTTAGGAATGTGTCTGCATCACCCTTGCCTTCACCAGCCCCTCACATCAGGACACGCAAGCTCCGTTCTGATGGACCTCTTGTATTTGTGAAGTGGATGGACACACGAGAAGTATCTACATGTTGTACCATCCATTCTGCTTATACAGTAGACGCGGTGAAGATGAGGGTGAAATTACAAGGTACATGGACTACAAAGACATTTCCTGTGACTGCGTACAACCAGCACATGGGGAGTTGATCCCTATGATCAGCTATTACAATACTATACTACACAGCACAAAACAATGAAGTCGTACAGAAATATTTCTCTACACTGCTTGGACATTGCTACCACCAATGCTTACCCTGCATATATGTTTTGTACAGTTTTTTTTTATCTTGCACTGTTATTTTGTACTGTTCCTGTTGCAGTTTTACCCTGCATGTATCTTTATCATTAATCTGCATTTATACATAAAATCCTATTAACTATTGGGAAGCTAAACATGAGAATCAGTATGAAACATGGAAAGTTTCTAAAAGTTGCCAATAAATTAATATTGTGATGTGAAATAATTTTTCAGATTGAAGTTATAAAGGGCTCGGGTGTTTTGCCAGGCAGAAGCGTGGAGAGCAGCCCGCCTTGCCACCTCTGCTACTGCCATGGTACGGAATCTGCTGCTGGGCACCTTCGACTTGGAGACTTGACCAAATTAAAAAGGTAGCCATTATTGGTGAGTAAATGCATAATGCGTTGAGAAGGGAAAAAAAACATTTCAGACTTTATAAGTTCACCACTTTAACCATAGCCTACTTGTATCAATGTTTATTAGCCATCAATGGAGACTGCATAAGGTAGAGCACCCATTATTGTTACTGTATCTGCTTGGTACCTATAATACTAATTCATCGCTTGCTCACTTCTTAATCCTACCTTTCCTCTTCTAAAGCCACATTATATTGCGCTGTAAGGTGTGTAGTCCTCTATTTTGTAGAACATATAGTGTTGCAAATAACCTCGTGGCACTAATTGTTGTCGTCTGAAGTTTTAATAAATAATCATTTATTATTATTATACTGTCTTATTATTTTTGTCTTCTCTAGATGCTACATTGAAGAAGTGGCCGGCAGCCACCCGAGGGCAGATAGGCACATCTATCAATTCAAAGCTCACGGAGCTGGGAAGATCCACAAAATATATTTTTTTCTTCCTGTTCAGTTTTTTGTCATGTTTTTGTTCTTTTACTAGTTGATTGTTCTTAAGAAAAAAAAAAATGTATTTCTACATTTTGGGCTTTTATTTATGTTGTCTAGCAGCTATGGATTTTTTTACTAATCTAGGTAAACATATAGGTGCATATATGCACACATATATATCCATGCATATATATGTACCTATATATGTGCATATATGCACATATAATATACGATAATGGCCAATTTTATATGTCACATATACTGTATTACTATATAGGTTCATATATGCACGCATATATGCACGGATATATGTACATATAATATAGGAAAACGGCCAATTTTATATATGTCTATATAGGTACATGTATGCACGCATACTGTATATGCACGCATATATGTACATATAATATAGGAAAACGGCCAATTTTATATATGTCACATATATTAAAAACCTATATCAAAACCTATATTAAAACATATATGTTTATATAGGTTCTTTCCGTGTGGGTATATGTGCATATATCCTCATATACTGTATGTGGGTAATTAGGATTAGTTTTTTGCATATTTTTTTGTTAGTTCTTAGTTATTGCCTTGATAATAGAAAATATGAGCTAGGCATCATGTATGACAGTTGCCAAAGTGAGATATGAGCTAAAATGACCAGATCCTGCCATAGGAGACATATCTTGTATGTACATATAGGGCTTATATGTGGATATAAAGAAGCAATACAGGAGACCTATATGGCCTGTATATGCACATATATGCACCTCAATGTTGCCTACATGTGGCATATATACGCATATATGCAGCATATATATTATCATATATATGCTTATATACTGCATATAGGTTTCATATATGTGCATATATCCTCATATTTACATTTAGGCATTTGGCAGATGCTCTTATCCAGAGCGACTTACATTTTTATCTCATTATACATCTGAACAGTTGAGGGTTAAGGGCCTTGCTCAAGGGCCCAACAGTGGCAACTTGGTGGTTGTGGGGTTTGAACCTGGGATCTTCCGAACCATAGTCCAATGCCTTAACCACTGAGCTACCCCTGGCCCCATATAGGTGCGGTTATATGCGCATATATACTGCATATAGGTTTTATATACAGTATGCGCATATATCCTCATATAGGTTCTTTCCATGTGGGGCACGCACACTGCACTGGGTCAGACACAGACAACGGGAAACAGGAACTAAGCTCTCAAACAAATGCTTCCCAACAGAATACCGTAGGTCGCATTGCCAAAATTCTTTCACCGTGAGTGGCAGGAACTTCCAGACTACAACATATTGAATTCTCATGCCTGTAGAGTGTATTATAATGACGTGGCGACAGTGTAAAAACACCCTCCGATGTTAAATGCGAGCCGAAAATTGAGTACTTTTAAACGGCAAACAGGAATTAAGCTCTCAAGTGAGTAAACTAGACAGCAAGGTAAATACACAAAACTGACCGTCAAATTATTTTTTTTCCTCAATAACTAATATATATATATATATATATATATATATATATATATATATATATATATATATATATATATATATATATATTTACTTATTTATTTATTTTTTTAAGCACCATGGCAAATCTCTCGTAGTCAATTTTTTTTTAACCTGTTTTAAACACATACACACATGCATACACATTTTTATAGAAATGCACTTAGTTAATTTTATTTGCCTTACATTGTTGAATGAGGATGGGTTCCAAAACCAAAAATCAACATTGATTCAATGTTTGTCTTTTTAACACAGAAAAGCATTGAATTATCAACATTGATTCAACATTATTTAGCATTGAAAAATCAACCTCAACCAAAATGATGATTCTGATGTAATTTCAACATTGAATCAATGTCACCTTGCTATCTGGGATACCTTCTGGTGGAAACGCTGACATCAAATAGTCATGGTTTTATTAGGGTTAGGGGTTCATACATAGGCCTACATATTCATACATACATGGATTTATTAAGTGAATTGTCTTCTTCTTCCCTTCCTCTCTTTACCAAAGTGTCAAGTTTCTAATTACTATATCACATAATGTTTACATTCCATAGTTTGTCCTGATTTTTACTTGTGACATTGTTTAAGGATTCCTCGAGTGTGTGTGTGTGATGAGAGCCTGTCCACTGTACTCACATTGATGTGGTGTGAAACGTGCCGTGTGTGTGTGGATGTCCTGATGTTTCTCCACTATGAAGTTAATATAGTGTGTTCCTCACAGGAGCTGCTGTTCTCTCTTTACAGATGAACCAAGCAGTCCCTCGCAGTGGTGAGACCACGCCCTCAGAGGAAGAGACACGCCCTCCTACCAAGCCAACTGAACAGGTAATGCCATGTGTTACATTAACCAAGCTCCAATCAAGGAAATAATAGATTTTTTCCCCAACATTCTTCTAATTCTTAACTACCGATTTATAAACCACAGGTACACAGGTTTGTTTCCCGGTTAAACAGACTAAGAGAACATCATGATAAATGTGCTCAACGCTATGAACAGCTGGTAACGACAGGTGAAACTGAAAGAGGGGTGACTGGTTACACACAGAATGATGAATCTGAGGTAGGCGCTATTATTTTTTGTTGGTGAGGCATCAGAATGCCTTTCAGTATTTATATGCTTAATGTTTGTCTTAGTGGCATTTAATGCTATGTTTCCCCACAGGTATCTTGTGAGGAATCTGCTTCTGACTACAGTGATGCAGAATATGTCCCTGATTCAGACTGGAGCTCATCAGACAACAGTTGTCAAAGTGAAGAACTAAATACATCACATCCTGAGCCAGAGGCGAGAGGTCCTGTAGAGTTTAAGAGTAAAACACACACGAGTACAAGCTCTACGTATAACCGTTCCACAACAGTGACACCAATGCCTGCTAACCAGCAAACCAATAGATACAAAAAGAAACAGTATTGTGTTTATTGTGAGAAGCCATTCTCTAAAATCGCACGTCACTTGGAGTTTGTTCATCGCAACGAACTTGAGGTAGCTCAGGCATTTAGCTTCAACAAAAGCTCAAAGGAAAGAAGAGTGAGATTACGCCTTCTGAAAAGTAGGGGGAACTTTGCCCATAATGCTGCAGTTTCCAAAGCTGGTATTGGGGAAATGATTGCTTGCAGGCGCCCAAAAGAAGTAAAATCTACCTCAGACTTCATTCACTGTATCCACTGTCAAGGTCTGTACAACAGAAAGACACTATGGAGACACATTCGAACATGCCCACAGAACCCCACAAATGAAAACCACGTAATTGGTCAGAAGAGAGTTCTTTCACTCAACAGCTTGGCCCTTCCTCCTCCAGCGGATATTAGCAAAAGCGTATGGACCATTGCTTGTGAGATGGTGACTGATGAAGTTTCAGATGTTGTCAAAAATGATAGATATATTCTTCTTTTAGGGGAGCAGATGTACAACAGGCTGAAGTCACATTCAGGAAAAAATAACTACATTAAGCAGAAAATGAGAGAAGTAGCAAGGTTTCTCATTACTGCCAGATCACTGACACCCATTCATCATACGGAGGGAGGACTTCATCTAACCCTGCAACTTTCCTCACGTTATAAAAGCAGTAAGAGCAGTGGCAGGATTCAATGAGGAGACAAACACCTACAAGATTCCATCACTGGCACTGAAGCTCGGACACAGCTTGGTGAAGATTGCCAACTCTGTTGAATGCAATGCACTGGTGTCAGGACATGAAGTGGTTGCACAGTCTGCGCGAAACTTCAGACGATTGTATGAAAGCAAATGGAATGAGGTAGTGTCTGCAGCAGCACTGACTACTTTAAGTGAAGCTAAATGGAATAAGCCACAAGTCCTACCATTTACAGAGGATGTCAAAACACTGCACTCATTTTTGAACTTAAAGCAGCAGGAGTGTCCTACAAGAAAACCCAAATGGCAAAAACTTTGCCAATCTTTGCAAAGTCATGTTAACACAGATTGTTATTTTTAATAGACGAAGAGAGGGTGAAGTTTCCAAGATGAATATTCAATTGTACATGTCTGGAGATCAGACACCAATGAACAAAGATATCGCTGTGGGACTCAGTGACTTTGAGAAAAAGCTTTGTGGGTACTTCCAAAGGGTGGAAATACGTGGTAAGAGAGGAAGGAAGGTACCAGTGTTGCTGACCCCTGATATGGTTGTGGCCATGGATCTCCTTGTAAGTATGAGAAAAAAGTGTCAAGTTCCCGTTGAAAACCAGCATTTGTTTGCCCGTCCAGGTGCTCTGTCTCATTATCGTGGTGCAGACTGTATTCGCCAGTATGCCCAAGCCAGTAGAGCAAAAGCATCCAGATGCCCTTTGTTCAACAAAGCTGCGCAAGCAAGTAGCTACATTGTCCACAGTATTAAACCTTAAAGACAATGAGATGGATCAATTAGCCAACTTCCTTCAACATGACATCAGGGTTCATCGCGAGTTCTACCGCCTCCCTGAAAACACGCTACAGCTGGCAAAGATCAGTAAACTCCTGATTGCAATGGAGAAAGGGAAAAAGCCAGAACTCCAGGGTAAAGGATTGGATGCTATAACAATAGACCCACAAGGTAAATATAATTGTGTAATATAACTTTTAACACAATAGGTAATCATGATTAGAAGTGTTGTCAATATTTTCTAAAATATCAAACATTCACAGGTAATTTAATATCGCAGCAATGTATTAGAAGTTTAGCTTCACAGGTTTTTGTAACAGGCCACATCAAGACACGATAAGTAGAAATGGTGTGATGGTGGCATATATATATATATATATATATATATGTGTGTGAATGGTACATGCATTTACACCGCATTCCAAATTATTACGCAAATTATATCTTTCTCTGATTTTCATAATTAGTAAATGCAAATGACAGTCAGTATAATTTTCAAGTCATCAACTATTAGGGTATAATTTAATTTTTATTGAACAAACCTCCTAATGATAATATTTATTTCAAAAATAAAAAACTGAAAATGCACTGTTTCAAATTATTATGCACAACAGAGTTCAAACATTTTATAGGTTGTAAAGAACTGAAAATAGGCTTTTGTTGAATTTGCAGCATTATGAGGTCATATTTAAAGAAATCAAAAGCTATTTCAATCAAAAACATCCTAACAGGGCTACATGTTACATCTTAACATAGGACCCCTTCTTTCATATCACCTTCACAATTCTTGCATCCATTGAACTTGTGAGTTTTTGGACAGTTTCTGCTTGAATTTCTTAGCAGGATGTCAGAATAGCCTCCCAGAGCTGCTGTTTTGAATCAAACTGCCTTCCACCCTCATAGATCTTTTGAGGATTCTCCAAAGGTTCTCAATGGGGTTGAGGTCAGGGGAGGATGGTGGCCACACCATGAGTTTCTCATCTTTTATTACCATAGCAGCCAATGACACAGATGTATTCTTTGCAGCATGAGATGGTGCTTTGTCGTGCATGAAGATGATTTTGTTACTTTTTGTACCATGGAAGAAAGTGGTCAGTCAGTATACTTTGCAGAGGTCATTTTCACACCTTCAGGGACCCTACAGAGGCCTACCAGCTTTCTCCCCATGATTCAGGCCCAAAACATGACTCCGGCACCTCCTTGTTGACGTCGCAGCCTTGTTGGGACATGGTGGCCATCCACCAACCATCCACTACTCCATCCATCTGGACCATCCAGGGTTGCACGACACTCATCAGTAAACAAGACTGTTTAAAAACTTGTCTTCATGTATGCCTGGGCCCACTGCAACCGTTTCTGCTTGTGAGCATTGATTAGGGGCCGAATAGTAGGTTTATGCACAACTGCAAGCCTTTAAAGGATCCTACACCTTGGGGTTCGCGGGACTCCAGAGGCACCAGCAGCTTCAAATACCTGTTTGCTGCTTTGTAATGGCATTTCAACAGCTGCTCTCTCAATCTGATGAATTTGTCTTGCAGAAACCGTCTTCATTCTGCCTTTATCTGCACGAACCTGTCTGTGCTCTGAATCAGCCACAAATGTCTTCACAGTACGATGATCACGCTTAAGTTTTCATGAAATATCTAATGTTTTTATACCTTGTCCAAGGCATTGCAATATTTGAGAGATCCTTTTTCTTTCCCATATTTCTTGAAACCTGTGGCCTGCTTAATAATGTGGAACAACCTTCTTCAGTACTTTTCATTTAATTGTCCTCATCTGGCAAACTAATTATCACACGTGTCTGAGATTCATTTCAGTGATCCAAAGAGCCCTGAGACACAACACCATCCATGAGGTTAATTTAAAAACTAAACAATTAATGTTTGACACTTGCATCCAATTTGCATAATAATTTGGAACGCGGTGTATATCACCATATACATTTTCCTTTCTCCAGCTCTGCCTTTACTGCCTTACAAGTTATTGTACATTTCAGCGATTACATGAGTCACTGTGCTATACTTTAAAATTGTTGCTTCTCTTTTCCACTGTTAGCAGGCAACCTGCAAGACAAGGGACCTCGAGAGGAAGGACTCAAAGCATCTTCAAAAAAAAAAAGGCCAAAAAGGGTAAAAGAGAACATAACTCACTTAACTAAAATCTTTGCCTCTGCTAATCTTTGTCTGCTTTTTAAGTTAAATTCATAAGAATAACACATTTATTCTAAAGAGACTTAAGTGCAATATTATGATATTTAACATAGTTTTGCAAAGTTGTATAAGTAAAGCACTGGCATGTTCTTACTATTCAGGTAAAGACTTGAACAATTTATTATTGAAATGTTTCATCATAGGCTCCAAGAAAGCATGTGTGGTTAGAACTAAACCCCCCTCCATGGTAGACCTGGACAATGCTCATCGCAAACAAGGTAGGTAGCCATGTTTTATTAGGAGATTACTTTAGGATTCACTTTTCACCATGGTCCCAATATGTAGGTATGATTTAGACGTGTGTGTGTAGTTCAGGACTTAGTTCTAGTATTTACCATGGCTTGTCTTATTTGTAATATGGAGAACAGGAACTAGCAGATTTGAAACTCTGAATCATTCACCTTCCTCTAAAATGTGATGTACACTTTAGTTTTTTGGATGTTGTTATTTTGGGATGTAGGATCACTCACTCATTCATTGTCTATACCACTTTATCCTGTATTCGGGGTTGTGGGGGGCCTGGAGGCCTATCTCAGGAAGCTTAGGGCTAGAGATATACACCCTAGACAGGGTGTCATTACATCACAGGGCACACTCACACACTATGGGCAATTTGGGAACGCCAATCAACCCAATCTGCACACGGAGGCAGGAATTGAGTCTGGCCGGGAATTGAACCTGGACCCTGGAGGTGCAAGGCGACAGTGCTCTAACTGTGTCTGATGTAGGATCAGTGGATCTTTAATGTATTTTTACATTTTTAATTCCATATTATGATCTAGACATCAATGTTTGTGTAGTTGAAGTTGTTGAATTTGCTTGCTGTAGAGGCATTACATTTTTATATATATATATATATATATATATATATATATATATATATATATATATATATATATATATATATACAGTGTCTTGAGCCCTTTTGAGACATGAAACAGTGTTACTATATAGCATTGGTATGTAACTATTTTATGGGTCTTTGTTCTCTCTTTGATTTGCTTTGTATTTTAGCAATTACATTTAATTCAATGTTTTTGTTTTTAGGCACAAAAATCAGTGTGAAGCGGAAGTGGTCCAAAGATGAGGTTGAAGCTGTTGAGAAGCATATGATGATCTACATACGCACCTGTCGAGTGTCCGGGAAGGCCGACTGTGTCTCATGCCTTTTGGCAGAACCGCAGGCAGTGGGGGGGGTAGACGGGGGGAGGGGGTAGACGGGGAGAGGGGATGGAGACGGGGGGAGGGGGTAGACGGGGAGAGGGGATGGAGACGGGGGGAGGGGGTAGACGGGGGGAGGGGGTAGACGGGGAGAGGGGATGGAGACGGGGAGTGGGGATGGAGACGGGGGGAGGGGGTAGACGGGGAGAGGGGATGGAGACGGGGAGAGGGGATGGAGACGGGGAGAGGGGATGGAGACGGGGGGAGGGGGTAGACGGGGAGTGGGGATGGGGAGGGGGTAGACGGGGAGAGGGGATGGAGACGGGGGGAGGGGGTAGACGGGGAGAGGGGATGGAGACGGGGGGAGGGGGTAGACGGGTAGACGGGGGGAGGGGGTAGACGGGGAGAGGGGATGGAGACGGGGAGTGGGGATGGAGACGGGGGGAGGGGGTAGACGGGGAGAGGGGATGGAGACGGGGAGAGGGGATGGAGACGGGGAGAGGGGATGGAGACGGGGGGAGGGGGTAGACGGGGAGTGGGGATGGGGAGGGGGTAGACGGGGAGAGGGGATGGAGACGGGGGGAGGGGGTAGACGGGGAGAGGGGATGGAGACGGGGGGAGGGGGTAGACGGGGAGAGGGGGGGTGGAGACGGAAGGGATAGTGACGGGGAGGGGGGGGAAGACCGGGGGGGGGATACGGGGGAGGGCGGGGAGGAGACGGCGCGGGGGGGGGATACGGGGGAGGTTATGTCAATTAGTTTGTCAATTAAATAATATTGACAAATGCAACATTTGAATTTAATAATAAAATGTTGGAATTAACATTAAGTTTATTACTTATTTTTCATTCATGGTAGCTAATCTAGTTATATATACAGTACTGTATATGTGTGTGTGTGTGTGTGTATGTATATATATATATATACACACATACAGATGTCGCCATTAAAAACGCGCGTTTCGAGAAAAGGGATCCCGTGACTTGCCGCGGCTTTGCGCGGCTGCGTGCGGGAAGCTGTGAACATGCCCTTCATTACCTGTAGGGGGCAGTCGTGTTTCAGTCTGAAGTATTGTGTGTCTACTAAAGCCGAAAATGTGTCCAAATTAAACTGCGCATGCGTGTTTGGAGACGCTGTGCCCGCGCTGTGGATCAGTCGGTTGGGAATCATCACGGAGGTACAACACGGCGTGGCTGCAGCTGGAGTTTGTCGTGTTCGAGGTAAGTTTAGCTTTCTTTTTTGGATGTGATTCTCGCTTTCATGACTCCCAATTAATGTTCATCTTAATCTCAGGACGTACAATTAGCAATTTCAGTTTTTAATAGTGTGGAGATTCACAAAACACCGTTTTCGTGTAAAAACCTGAACCTACGGAGCCCCCATGGGTCCTGTGGTAAATAAATAAATAAATAAAATAATAACGAACCGAGCGCGCGGATTAATAAACCAAGATGTGTGTTTCTTACCCCCACCCCGAGTGAAAACGGCGTGTTCAGACAAAGGCTCGCCAGTTAGATGCCATTTCTGAACAAACTGAGTCGTGTGTGTTAAAGCATTAAATGGTAAAAGAGCACTAGCAATAAACGTTTTTTTCTGAATCCGAATTTTATTAATAAGTTACAAGTTAAATTTCAACTGTAAAGAACCTGTACATATGTTCATACAGTATTTACAGCAGCTCTAATTTGTCTAAATCGCATTGCAGACAAGAAAAAGAAGTCGAGCCTCCTGTGACCCTGCATGCTTAATCTTTCCACACATGATTCTTGCTTCTCACTTTTTCCTTAATCTCCGGTTCGGTTCTGGTTTCGGTCTCATGAGTTGTGAAGCGAGAGGAACAAAGTATAAATATTGTTCATTTGCTAAATTAAGTATCATGAACTTTAATTGAATATCTATCTCTATTTTTTTCACAGCAGTTTGTGACTGAAAGTGTGTCTGCATCTGACTTCAGGAGTTTCCTGACCAACCGGATCTAACGGTCATATTTAAAAATAATAAAGTACAAAAGGTTTCTGTTAGTGTTTAATTTTGTTTCAATGATTAATACTTATTTGTGGTGTTTTATGTTTTGTACATCTTTTCAAATTGAGACCTCATTTGTAAGTTACTGTTTTCTCGTTTTTCTATAAATTAATCAAATGTTTGCTTGTTATTAAATGTATTTTTTATAAAAAAAAAAATAAATAAATAAACGAATCTGTTTTATTATTAGCTGAGAGTGTGGTTTATTTCTTTATCATATTTGGTCATTGTAACATGCATTAGGGAGCATTATCTCTGCGAAGTGTGTCTGCTATCTGGGAATTAATTACCTTTACTTGGCTATTTTAAATAAATCTAATTTGTGCATTAAATATAATTATGTAACTTTTACTTGATTTCTTTGATTGTTTCTTTGATTATGTGTAAAGAAAATACAATTTATATATTCGTGTTTAATTACAAAAAACATTTTAATGGTTAGTGATTGTTGCAGACATTCACATTATTTTTTGGGGAAGAGCTTGGCTTGTACAGGCTACTCATCAGCAGTCGGCGCCCCGCTGTAACCAGAAGATCAAAGGAGCAGTTATCGGCTGACACGTAGCCTTCTGAGTTTGGAGACCCACAGAACCCCCACTGTATTATAATGCCTCTTCTCACCTTTCATTCATGATTTCGCTGATGGGGGAATTCGTACAATTTGCGGTTTTTAAAAACAATTAACAAGGCCGAGTAGACGTCTCTGCCTAAAATGTTTTTCACCAGCAAAACACCTCTCTCTCTCTCTCTCTCTCTCTCTCTCTCTCTCTATATATATATATATATATATATATATATATATATATAAATTCACAATCACATTCCAGCTCTTATTCCCAGCCGTGGTCAAATAATGGATGAAATAATTATTCAATGCTGGACACAAACAGCAAAAAAATATGAAAAGCCCTAAGCACTTTATTGCTTTTCATCATGTTTTTTGCTGTTTGTGTCCAGTATATATATATATATATATATATATATATATATATATATATATATATATAGTTAATTCATGTCTATGATCTAAAAAAATATAAATATAAAAACACATGATCTTTTTGAGTTATGAGTTGTTTTTTATTATTCATAAGACAACCTTTCAGTTTTGTAAATATTCTAGTTATAGTGTGTTAAGTCTATCTTAAATGGTTTTGAGAATTAGACCATCCAGCTAAGATCAATATTATTAATATTAAGCATTTTATTTCTATTTATTCTATGCTTTGCTGGAGAAATACATTTTAGGCAGAGACGTTTCGGTCTTGTTAAATAGTTTTAAACCCCTGAATTGTGCCAATTCCCCCATCCGAAACCGGTTTGATAACTTCTCACCTATCAAAGGTGAGAAGAGGGACTGAGCTGTAACTGAGCGCGCTTTCACGTTGTACTGTAAAGACACACACACGCACACACAGGCACGTGCAGAGGGGGGAGGGCGGCGGGCGCTTGAGCACCCGCCCCTTGCCTCCAGGATGCCTCAAGTATGGGCGTAAATTTCATTTAACAGTAGGGGGGACAATAAATATAAAATTTCTCATGGGCAATTTTTGAAGGGGACACATATAATAGTCAAATTGTACTTATAAAGATACAGTATGTCCCCACAGTGAAAAACTTTGCTTCTATCATTATTATTGTAGCACGGAGACTGCACCATTATGGTTATTTTCAAAGTTTTTCTCAGGTTCAATGACAAAGCAGATTTTTCTTCAAAACTATTTATTGCATTGTTTATGTTGTTTACAGTCAAGCCATCAACATACAATAAAATGTAAACATGAGATCTAAACTAAAAACTGTGCTCCCTGTGCTGGTGCTGCAATATCATCTCTTTGTTCTGCTGTCTCCGGCTCCCTCCCTGGTCCTGAATCTGCCCCTTCCTCTACTCTCACTGTCTCAGAACAGACTGACTCCTGAAGCAGAAAAAAATGCAGGAAAAGATGTTTTCCATACTCATACTAACTAACTTGTTTACATTACACTTGCTAAATTGAAAGATCATACTGTAAATTGGTGAGCCTATTACTTTCTACTAAACAGCCACAACTCAAAAAACATTAAAGAAATTGTTCACCCCCAAAAATTGTAAAAAATCTGTCATTATCCCTTCAATAAAAGCACCACACTTACCCAACACTGTACATCTGATTGACCCTGGTCTACCTGTCCCTCAATAATTTCTGTCTCCTTTGCCTGTGATTGATATTGTGACATTAGTATTTTCATAAGCACCCATTCTTAAAGCCAAATTTCCTTAATATGTGAACTTGTACTTACTTGGCGTTTAAGTCACTGAAAAATTATCTTATGTCCATTTATCTAGGACACTGCAAGGCAAGTTTATTTATACTGTAGCACATTTCATACACAATGGTCATTCAAATTGCTTTACATAAAGAAAGTAAAACTATCAAAAAATAATCACAACAATAAAAACAAGGAATAAAAAAAGGTTCAAAATTGTATTTAAAATTAATTAAGACACTTAGAACAGAATGGATATTGATTTTAGGAATATATTAACATTTGCAGACATCATTATATGTTGAATGGAACTTGTAAGCATTTGAATGGTGTTAAAAATACTTGCAAAACAAGTATTGCAGCCATACATTGGAGGGAACTTCTGAGGTGGTCAGTGATTGATGGCACGGTCGGTCGGAGGGGGTTGTGATCACACCTATAGATCTTTTGTTCTAGGCTATCGGTCAAATATCTCTCCACTTGGAAGCAAAAACATGCAAGGGATTTCAGCATCTCGACGCACATACTAAGCTGTTTATAAAGTAGATACTGTTTGTTTTCTCATTTTGTAATCTTTCTCGTGTTTACCGTGTACTGTACAATGTATATTCATTTTTTAATGAATTACTGTAAATAAACTACACATTCCGTTGATTTACCAGAAATGACTTTTCTGTTTTTTGTGTGTGCTAAACTAAACTTCAGGGTCAAAGTAATAGCGATTTTATTTGAAAAGTATTATATATTTACAATGCTGATAAGTTCAAGCTTAGATTCATATATAAACTGCTTCAAAGTCTTTCCACCCCGTGACCGCTGAAATCCGACAAACGCAGGGCTCAAGGGAGGTGTCTCTGTGTGTATATGTGTGCGCGTGTGTATGTGTGTGTGTGCGCGTGCGCTTCAGCCTGTCCTTTTTTCAGCGGATTTTTCCGCTACCGCAGATCAGTTTATCAACTTGTAATATATACACTTTAGGAATATATTAACATGTGCAGACATTTATTTGAGGGTGCGCTGCCCTCTCTTGCCCCTACGTAGAGCCTACACACACACACACACACACACACACACACCTATCTATCTATCATATAAATACACATTTGAAATCTGCATCTACATTTTCTGTTACAAGTATAGAATTAGGTTCAGCTGAGACTCATGATCAATGGTGTTAGGGTACTTATGTAGTGATAATTAGTTTCAGCCAAATCATTAAAACTAACAATGGACTAGGACACTCTTGAGAGGGGATATGAAGGTGTTATTCATTTATTTATTCTCTACAAGGGTGCGAACTACAATACAGACCAAACTATAACTTTCTCTTATACTACTATAAAAATACTAAATATAAACAAACAAAATACAGCTTTTTTTCCTCAGAGGTAAACGGAAAATTGAAGTTGTTCCGCTGTTTACTGTCACTGCAGCTTCTTCAAAGTCTTCCCACTCCGTGACCGCTGAAATCCGACACGACACCACGTTAGGCTACGTCTTGACTCATTTGTATACTGACGGTGATTGGATGTTTCCCGAGGGCTCAGGGGAGTGTGTGTGTGTGTGTGTGTCTATGTGTGTGCGTGCGCGCGCGTACTTCTTCTACTGTTATAAAAATTCTAAATATAAACAAACAAAATACAGCTTTTTTTTCAGAGGTAAACGGAAAAGTGAAGATGTTCAGTGTCACTATGCAGATGTTACACTCAGTGGAGTTACCGAAATCTTTGGTTTAGTCCTCATTGAGTTGCCCACACATCATTTCCACATTTCACTCGCTTTTATTCCTCTTATGTGAGCATAAACAGTGAAACATTCCACAGGTTTATAATACACCGCGGCCAAGTGAACCACGTTCCCGTCGAACGAAACGAGGCACAATCGTGGTGTTTGCTTCGGTTATGACACACCATAGTTTATTACCTGCTGTGGTAGATCTGAATATTTATTCAAACACAATAATAAAGCTTTATATCCTCAGGAGGGCTCAGTACATTGTTTTAGCGATAGTTTCACGGAAGCGAGTTCAGAACTAATCTAAAAAATAAAAAAACATCCGAAGCTTCAAATAGAATGAACGAACTAATGAATTCTCTTAAAACGTTAGAAAATTAAGTAGAGCTAAATCCCTAAATCTCCTTATAAAATATCGCTGATTATCAATGCGAGAATGAATGGCGAATTGTCATATGGCAAGGGATAGGCTTCAGTGAAATTGATATAATTGATATACAGGTGTGTGAAAAACTATTTGCCCCCCTCCTGATTTCTTATTCTTTTGCATGTTTGTCAAACAAAATGTTTCTGATCATCAAACACATTTAACTATTAGTCAAAGATAACACAAGTAAACACAAAATGCAGTTTTTAAATGAGGGGTTTTTATTATTTAGGGAGAAAAAAATCCAAACCTACATGGCCCTGTGTGAAAAAGTAATTGCCCCCTGAACCTAATAACTGGTTGGGCCACCCTTAGCAGCAATAACTGCAATCAAGCGTTTGCGATAACTTGCAACGAGTCTTTTACAGCGCTCTGGAGGAATTTTGGCCCACTCATCTTTGCAGAATTGTTGTAATTCAGCTTTATTTGAGGGTTTTCTAGCATGAACCGCCTTTTTAAGGTCATGCCACAACATCTCAATAGGATTCAGGTCAGGACTTTGACTAGGCCACTCCAAAGTCTTCATTTTGTTTTTCTTCAGCCATTCAGAGGTGGATTTGCTGGTGTGTTTTGGGTCATTGTCCTGCTGCAGCACCCAAGATCGCTTCAGCTTGAGTTGACGAACAGATGGCCGGACATTCTCCTTCAGGATTTTTTGGTAGACAGTAGAATTCATGGTTCCATCTATCACAGCAAGCCTTCCAGGTCCTGAAGCAGCAAAACAACCCCAAACCATCACACTACCACCACCATATTTTACTGTTGGTATGATGTTCTTTTTCTGAAATGCTGTGTTACTTTTACGCCAGATGTAACGGGACACACACCTTCCAAAAAGTTCAACTTTTGTCTCGTCGGTCCACAAGGTATTTTCCCAAAAGTCTTGGCAATCATTGAGATGTTTTTTAGCAAAATTGAGACGAACCTTAATGTTCTTTTTGCTTAAAAGTGGTTTGCGCCTTGGAAATCTGCCATGCAGGCCGTTTTTGCCCAGTCTCTTTCTTATGGTGGAGCCGTGAACACTGACCTTAATTGAGGCAAGTGAGGCTTGCAGTTCTTTAGATGTTGTCCTGGGGTCTTCTGTGGCCTCTCGGATGAGTTGTCTCTGCGCTCTTGGGGTAATTTTGGTCGGCCGGCCACTCCTGGGAAGGTTCACCACTGTTCCATGTTTTTGCCATTTGTGGATAATGGCTCTCACTGTAGTTCGCTGGAGTCCCAAAGCTTTAGAAATGGCTTTATAACCTTTACCAGACTGATAGATCTCAATTACTTTTGTTCTCATTTGTTCCTGAATTTCTTTGGATCTTGGCATGATGTCTAGCTTTTGAGGTGCTTTTGGTCTACTTCTCTGTGTCAGGTAGCTCCTATTTAAGTGATTTCTTGATTGAAACAGGTGTGGCAGTAATCAGGCCTGGGGGTGACTACAGAAATTGAACTCAGGTGTGATAAACCACAGTTAAGTTATTTTTTAACAAGGGGGGCAATCACTTTTTCACACAGGGCCATGTAGATTTGGAGTTTTTTTTCTCCCTTAATAACGTAAACCTTCATTTAAAAACTGCATTTTGTGTTCAATTATGTTATCTTTGACTAATAGTTAGCGTTTTTTGATGAGCAGAAACATTTAAGTGTGACAAGCATGCTAAAGAATAAGAAATCAGGAAGGGGGCAAATAGTTTTTCACACCACTGTATATGTAATTGATATACTGTATATACAGACGTGTGTGTGTGTCATTTTAATTCAAATGAACATTTTAATGCTTTCTGATACACTTATCAACTTATCCACATACACTTATCAACACAAACTCTCCGTGCACGCACACACAATCTCTAAAAAATTAATATTAACAACATACATATACAAATAAACAAATGTATGTGTAATAAAAGTAGTCGTGATGTCAGTACTCGCCCAGCAAACCAGCCTTTTGCAGCGGCTTAAAACGTATGAATTATCTTCAAATATAAAAAAAAAAGCGAAAAGATACTCGATTATCTTGCATAGGTTATTTGTTTAATTCAAAAAGTTCGTACAAACACTTTAAAACGAGAGAAAATCTGTTAAAAATCCTCGTTCGCCTTCTCAGCGTTAGGTTGCGAGTGACGTCATGATTTGAATCTGCGCTCCACCGGGGAAACATAGGGAAACTGACTTTCCCGGACCACCGGCTTTTAGATAAAGTCCTTCCATGCGCCATCTGGCGGATATTCAGTGAGGCGCAACACATTCATTTTAAATTCCCGAATGTTGCCGCCGCGCGCTAAATTGCGGCCTCTTGCGGGAAAACGCGCAGTTTTAAAGGCGACATCTGTATACTGTATATATAACTATGTGCGTACGCACACACGCTCCCACACCCCTGGGCCCAGCGTACGCACACACGCTCCCACACCCCTGGGCCCAGCGTACGCGCACACACGCTCCGACATCCCTGGGCCCAGCGTACGCGCGCACGCTCCCACACCCCTGGGCCCAGCACACACGCTCCCACACCCCTGGGCCCAGCACACACGCTCCCACACCCCTGGGCCCAGCACACACGCTCGCACTCCCCTGGGCCCAGCACACACTCTCGCACACCCCTGGGCCCAGCACACACACTCGCACACCCCTGGGCCCAGCACACACACTCGCACACCCCTGGGCCCAGCACACACACTCGCACACCCCTGGGCCCAGCACACACACTCGCACACCCCTGGGCCCAGCACACACACTCGCACACCCCTGGGCCCAGCACACACACTCGCACACCCCTGGGCCCAGCACACACACTCGCACACCCCTGGGCCCAGCACACACACTCGCACACCCCTGGGCCCAGCACACACACTCGCACACCCCTGGGCCCAGCACACACGCTCGCACACCCCTGGGCCCAGCACACACGCTCGCACACCCCTGGGCCCAGCACACACGCTCGCACACCCCTGGGCCCAGCACACACGCTCGCACACCCCTGGGCCCAGCACACACGCTCGCACACCCCTGGGCCCAGCACATACGCTCGCACACCCCTGGGCCCAGCACACACGCTCGCACACCCCTGGGCCCAGCACACACGCTCGCACACCCCTGGGCCCAGCACACACGCTCGCACACCCCTGGGCCCAGCACACACGCTCGCACACCCCTGGGCCCAGCACACACGCTCGCACACCCCTGGGCCCAGCACACACGCTCGCACACCCCTGGGCCCAGCGTACGCACACGCTCCCACACCCCTGGGCCCAGCACACACGCTCCCACACCCCTGGGCCCAGCGTACGCACACTCGCACACCCCTGGGCCCAGCACACACGCTCCCACACCCCTGGGCCCAGCACACACGCTCCCACACCCCTGGGCCCAGCGCACGCGCTCCCACACCCCTGGGCCCAGCGCACGCGCTCCCACACCCCTGGGCTCAGCGTACACACGCGCTCCCACGCCCCTGGGCTCAGCGTACACACGCGCTCCCACACCCCTGCGCCCAGCGTACACACGCGTTCCCACACCCCTGGGCCCAGCGTATATACACACACACACACACTCCCACACCCCTGGACCAAACGTACATACACACACAAACACACACACACACACACACACACACACACCCCTGGGCCCAGCGTACGCACACGCTCCCACACCACTGGGCCCAGCGTACACACACACACACACACACACACACACAGACTCCCACACCCCTGGGCCCAGCGTACATACACACACACACACACACACACACACACTCGCTCACCCCTGGGCCCAGCGTACGCACACACTCCCACACCCCTGGACCAAACGTACATACACACACAAACACACACACACACACACACACACACACACACACACACACACACACACACACACTCCCACACCCCTGGGCCCATCGTACATACACACACACACACACACACACACACACACACACACACACACACACACACATCCCTGGGCCCAGCGTACATATACACACACACACACACACACACTCCCACACCCCTGGGCCCAGCGTACGCACGCGCTCCCACACCCCTGGGCCCAGCGTACATACACACACACACACACACAGACACACACTCCCACACCCCTGGGCCTAGCGTACACACGCTCTCCCACACCCCTGGGCCCAGCGTACACACGCGCTCACACACACCTGGGCCCAGCGTACATACACACACACACACACACACCCACACCCCTGGGCCCAGCGTACGCACACACACCCACACCCCTGG
Organism: Channallabes apus; assembly: GCA_030522415.1. NCBI lineage: Eukaryota > Metazoa > Chordata > Actinopteri > Siluriformes > Clariidae > Channallabes > Channallabes apus. The sequence continues at coordinate 33,376,493 of CM060114.1, forward strand.
GCCCAGCGTACGCACGCGCTCCCACACTCCTGGTCCCAGCGTAAGCACGCGCTCCTACATCCCTGGGCCCCTCGTACATACACACACACACTCACACACATACACACACACACACACACACACTCCCACACCCCTGGGCCCAGCGTACACACACGCTCCCACACCCCTGGGCCCAGCGTACATACACACACACACACACATACACACGCGCTCCCACAACCCTGGGCCCAGCGTACATACACACACACACACACACACACATACACACGCGCTCCCACACCCCTGGGCCCAGCGTACATACACACACACACACACACACACACTCCCACACCCCTGGGCCCAGCGTACACACGCGCTCCCACACCCCTGGGCCCAGCGTACATACACACACACACACCCACACACACAGACTCCCACACCCCTGGGCCCAGCGTACATACACACACACACACACACGTACGCAAATACTCCCACACCCCTGGGCCCAGCGTACATACACACACACACATACACACACACACACTCCCACACCCCTTTGCCTAGCGTACACATACACACACACGCAGACACACACACTCCCACACCCCTGGACCAAACGTACATACACACACACACACACTCCCACACCACTGGGCCCATTGTACACACACACACACACACACACACACACACACACACACACACACACACACACACACACACGCTCCCACACCCCTGGGCCCAGCGTACATACACACACACACACACACACACAGTCCGACACCCCTGGGCTCAGCGTACACACGCGCTCCCACACCCCTGGGCCCAGTGTACATACACACACACACACACACTCCCACACCCCTGGACCAAACGTACACACACACACACACACACACACACACACACACACACACACACACACACACACACACACACACACACTCCCACACCCCTGGACCAAACGTACATACACACACACACACAAACACACACACACACACACACACACACACACACACACTCCCACACCCCTGGGCCCATTGTACATACACACACACACACACACACACACACGCACACACTCCCACACCCCTGGACCAAACGTACATACACACACAAACACACACACACACACACACACACACTCCCACACCCCTGGGCCCATCGTACATACACACACACACACACACACACACAAACACACACACACACACACACACAGACTCCCACACCCCTGGGCCCAGCGTACATACACACACACACACACACACGCTCCCACAACCCTGGGCCCAGCGTACACACGCGCTCCCACACCCCTGGGCCCAGCGTACATACACACACACACACCCACACACACAGACTCCCACACCCCTGGGCCCAGCGTACATACACACACACACACACACGTACGCAAATACTCCCACACCCCTGGGCCCAGCGTACATACACACACACACATACACACACACACACACTCCCACACCCCTTTGCCTAGCGTACACATACACACACACGCAGACACACACACTCCCACACCCCTGGACCAAACGTACATACACACACACACACACTCCCACACCACTGGGCCCATTGTACACACACACACACACACACACACACACACACACACACACACACACACACACACACGCTCCCACACCCCTGGGCCCAGCGTACATACACACACACACACACACACACATACGCGTTTTTGTGAAAAACTGGTACGTGTGAAAAATTCATCACATTTAGGAACATGCCTTTCTAAAGCTGCTAGAGCCATACAGTAATAATGATTTATTTTGCCAGTGGCCTTGTTATGACAGTCATCTGTTGATATTTTCATTTAAAGAATATTTTTGCACAATGTGATTTTTCACCTACATATGAAGACAATATTAATTTCATCACTTTTCAGGACATAAACACACACACACACTGATGTCTAAATCATACCTACATATTGGGACCATGGTGAATACCGAGTCCTGACCTACACACACACACACTGATGTCTAAATCACACCTACATATTGGGACCATGGTGAATACCGAGTCCTGACCTACACACACACACACTGATGTCTAAATCACACCTACATATTGGGACCATGGTGAATACAGAGTCCTGACCTACACACACACACACACTGATGTCTAAATCATACCTACATATTGGGACCATGGCGAATACCGAGTCCTTAACTACACACACACACACTGATGTCTAAATCATACCTACATATTGGGACCATGGCGAATACCGAGTCCTTAACTACACACACACACACTGATGTCTAAATCATACCTACATATTGGGACCATGGTGAATACAGAGTCCTGACCTACACACACACACACACTGATGTCTAAATCACACCTACATATTGGGACCATGGCGAATACCGAGTCCTTAACTACACACACACACACTGATGTCTAAATCATACCTACATATTGGGACCATGGTGAATACAGAGTCCTGACCTACACACACACACACACTGATGTCTAAATCATACCTACATATTGGGACCATGGTGAATACAGAGTCCTGACCTACACACACACACACACACTGATGTCTAAATCACACCTACATATTGGGACCATGGTGAATACCGAGTCCTTAACTACACACACACACACACACACACACACACACACTGATGTCTAAATCACACCTACATATTGGGACCATGGTGAATACCAAGTCCTGACCTACACACACACACACACACTGATGTCTAAATCATACCTACATATTGGGACCATGGTGAATACCGAGTCCTTAACTACACACACACACTGATGTCTAAATCACACCTACATATTGGGACCATGGTGAATACAGAGTCCTGACCTACACACACACACACACACTGATGTCTAAATCATACCTACATATTGGGACCATGGTGAATACAGAGTCCTGACCTACACACACACACACACACTGATGTCTAAATCACACCTACATATTGGGACCATGGTGAATACAGAGTCCTGACCTACACACACACACACACACTGATGTCTAAATCATACCTACATATTGGGACCATGGTGAATACAGAGTCCTGACCTACACACACACACACTGATGTCTAAATCATACCTACATATTGGGACCATGGTGAATACTAAGTGCATAAACCTGGTTGGGACAAAGAGAAATAAATATATCAATCCCGGTTTCCAACTTCATGTTTTCTCTGTCTTGAGGTTACACATCTGGGTGTATTATGTTAAAGTGTGGCTTAAAGAGGAGTCTTATGCTGGCTTTCAGTAGTAAATAGGATGGTTTAGAATGAGACATTTGAATGCTCCATCTTAGCTCTTTGATTCAGAATGCATGCATTTCAGATGAGACAAACAAGTTCTCAATCAAATACCTCAGGCACTGTCAACTCTAGTGGCGTTTCCACACAAAATAAAGCCCCACACAGTGTTGGCCAACAACACATAATTAAAAGTGGCTGTGGTGCAGGAGTGTCCTAGCAGAATAATCTGTTGTGTGATTTCTGTTTTCTTGTCCTAAGGTCGTATGGGATGCGCAAGGGGCAAATGGTGTGTGCATAATGCTAGCTGGCTAGACAGAATGGATGAAGTGAGAAAATGGGTGTGCCACCAATGACAAAAGCTCTCTTTCTGTCAAACCATTATGCCCAGAATCTGCCATACAGCTCAGGCTAGAGTCCAGTTTGTTTGCGAACACCTCAGATGCCAGTGGCAAATATTTGGAAAGAGTTTGGACATTATCAGACGTAGTCATGCACGTTACATATTCAAAGTTTATCAAACTCAAAAATGGTGACAGTGAAAGCCATTACACTAATGCTGTAAAATCTGTGACAACTTCTATTTATTGTAAAAAAAAAATTTATATATATACACACAATACAGTACAGGCCAAAAGTCTGGACACACCTTCTCATCTATCTGTCAATGTGTTTTCTTTATTTTCATGACCATTTACGTTCGTAGATTCTCACTGAAGGCATCAAAACTATGAATGAACACATGTGGAGTTATGTACTTAACAAAAAAAGGTCTCCACAGTCACCGGACCTGAACCCAATCGAGATGGTTTGGGGTGAGCTGGACCGCAGAGTGAAGGCAAAGGGGCCAAACACCAGTGCTAAACACCTCTGGGAACTCCTTCAAGACTGTTGGAAACCATTTCAGGTGACGACCTCTTGAAGCTCATCGAGAGAATGCCAAGAGTGTGCAAATCAGTAATCAGAGCAAAGGGTGGCTATTTGGAAGAAACTAGAATATAAAACATGTTTTCAGTTATTTCACCTTTTTTTGTTAAGTACAAACTCCACGTGTTCATTCATAGTTTTGATGCCTTCAGTGAGAATCTACCAACGTAAATGGTCATGAAAATAAAGAAAACACATTGAATGAGTGAAGGAATGTCTGTACTTTTGGCCTGTACTGTGTGTGTGTGTGTATATATATATTTACTGTATATATAACTAGATTAGCTACCATGAATGAAAAATAAGTAATAAACTTAATGTTAATTCCAACATTTTATTATTAAATTCAAATGTTGCATTTGTCAATACTATTTAATTGACATAAACTAACATTAACAAAGATGAACAAAATATGTTATTCATGCACATAATATGCATGCACAGTACTTATTACAGTGATTACAATTACATGAGAATAACACGGTACTAATCCTAAACATACTTAAATGCGTTTGGACTTCCGGGTTGGAGTTCCGAGATGAGAATTCTGTCATTAATTACTCACCCTCATGTAGTTCCAAACCCGTAAGACCCGTAAGATCTTCAGAACACAAATGAAGATATTTTGGATTTAATCGGAGTCTCCCATAGACAGTCAACACGCTTCACATTCAAAGCACAAAAAGACCAAAAAACATTGTCAAATAATTCCATGTGGTCAGTCAGTGGTTCAATCATAATTATATGAAGCTATGAGAATACTTTTTGTGTGCAAAGAAAACAAAACTAAAATAGTTCTTTGAAGATGAACAGAGGTCTTACGGATTAGGAACTAAATGAGGATAAGTAATAGGGATGGGCATATTTTTTTTTCATATTTCATTTCGAGTAATCCACAGGTTTGAGAACGAGTACTCGATTAATTGGGGGTGGAGTTTAAGCAAGGGGCGGGGTGTTTGTGTCACAGTATACAGTAAACATTTTAAAAGAAATAACAGCATGAGGTGAAGCTGAAGTGCTTTTCTACATGACGCATTGTATATAAAATTAATCACATAGCCTAGATACATAAATATGTAGATGTTATATTATAAATTGTATTTATCTACACAAAATGCATGTGAGCTTGAACTACGCCAATCATAAACTAGTGGATGCACTTCTCCCGTTACTTTAAAACAACGGCAACTGAAGGGATCCCCCTTGTTGGCGCTGCGGAGCTTCCGGAACAGGGACGCGCTCCCGAGGGACGACTCTATGCCACCGCTCTTTTTTCGCACGCGGCTCACGGGCGGTCTCCTGCTCGCTCAGTGTGATCTCGCTGCTGGAGCAGAGTGAATCCCGGGATCCAGAAACAAGCTGGAGAACCCGGCATGTCTCTCGGAGTCCTTCCCTCTCGAATCTCTGCGTCTTTGCTGGGGCACTCTCGACCTAACCCCTCGGTTAAACCCGTCCCGCTGGCAACTGAAGTGCCCCCCCCCCCCCGTCTCCCCCCGCCCAATCTCCCTGTCTCGCCCCCCCGTATCCCCCCCCCCCGCGCCGTCTCCTCTCCCCCCCCCCCCCGTATCCCCCCCCCCGCGCCGTCTCCCCCCCCCCCCCCGTATCCCACCCCCGCGCCGTCTCCTCTCCCCCCCCCCCGTATCCCCCCCCGCGCCGTCTCCTCCCCCCCCCCCCCGTCTCCTCCTCCCCCCCCGTAGTCTCCTCCTCCCCCCCGTATCCCACCCCCGCGCCGTCTCCTCCTCCCCCCCCCGTATCCCCCCCCCCCCGTCTCCTCCTCCCCCCCCGTATCCCCCCCCCCCCGCCGTCTCCTCCCCCCCCCCCGTATCCGACCCCCGCGCCGTCTCCTACTCCCCCCCCCCGTATCCCACCCCCGCGCCGTCTCCTACCCCGCCTGTATCTCACCCCCTCCCCATCTCTATCCCCTCCGTCTCCACCCCCCCTCCCTGTCTACCTCCCCTCTCCCCCCCCTCCCCGTCTCTATCCCCTCTCCACGTCTACCCCCCTCCCCGTCTCTATCCCCTCCCCCCGTCTCTATCGCCTCTCCCCGTCTACCCCCTCCCCCTATCTCCCCCTTCTCCCCCCCCGTCTCTATCCCCTCCCCCGTCTCTATCGCCTCTCCCCGTCTACCCCCTCCCCCTATCTCCCCCTTCTCCCCCCCCTCCCCATCTACCCCCTCCCCCGGTCTCTATCCCCTCTCCCCCCCCCTGTCTACCCCCTCCCCCATCTCCCCCCCCCCCGTCTACCCCCTACCCCCAGTCTCTATCCCCTCCCCCCCATCTACCCCCTACCCCCAGTCTCTATCCCCTCCCCCCCATCTACCCCCCCTCCCCGTCTACCCCCTCCGGCTTCTACATGGCTTCTAAAGCGCGCAGCGATGGTGGGGGGGGGATGGCAGACGGGGCGGGGGCGCTTCAGTTGCCGCGGGGGGCGGGTTTAACCGAGGGGTTAAGTCGAGAGTGCCCCAGCAAAGACGTAGAGTTTCAAGAAGGAAGGACTCTGAGAGACATACCGAGTTCTCCGGCACGTTTCCGGATCCCGGGATTCACTCTGCTCCAGCAGCGAGATCACACTGAGCAAGCACCAGACTGTGCCGAGAGCCGCGTGCAAAAAAAGAGCGGTGGCACAGAGTCGTCCCTCAGGACCGCATCCCTGTTCCGGAAGCTCCGCAACGCCAACAAGGGGATCCCCTCAGTTGCCGTTGTTTTAAAGTAACGGGAGAAGTGCATCCACTAGTTTATGATTGGCGTAGTTCAAGCTCACATGCATTTTGTGTAGATAAATACAATTTATAATATAACATCTACATATTTATGTATCTAGGCTATGTGATTAATTTTATATACAATGCGTCATGTAGAAAAGCACTTCAGCTCCACCTCATGCTGTTATTTCTTTTAAAATGTTTACTGTATACTGTGACGCAAACGCCCCGCCCCTTGCTTAAACTCCACCCCCAATTAATCGAGTACTCGTTCTCAAACATGTGGATTACTCGAAATGAAATATGAAAAAAAATGCCCATCCCTACTACACACAATTAGTCTTTATATAAGTCTGAAATATAAATACATATGTTGAGTTGTTTAACGTTTCATATGTGAGATATATGAACAAACCCACAACACTCAACATATAACAGAATATAAATTTCAATATATTCTTAACATACTGTATGTAACAGCATACAGTATAAATGCAAAGAAAACCTTACTGACTTTGTTGTCTTTTCAACGCAGTAATTCTGTAGCTCAGGCATTTAGCTTCAACAAAAGCTCAAAGGAAAGAAGAGTGAGATTACGCCTTCTGAAAAGTAGGGGGAACTTTGCCCATAATGCTGCAGTTTCCAAAGCTGGTATTGGGGAAATGATTGCTTGCAGGCGCCCAAAAGAAGTAAAATCTACCTCAGACTTCATTCACTGTATCCACTGTCAAGGTCTGTACAACAGAAAGACACTATGGAGACACATTCGAACATGCCCACAGAACTCCACAAATGAAAACCACGTAATTGGTCAGAAGAGAGTTCTTTCACTCAACAGCTTGGCCCTTCCTCCTCCAGCGGATATTAGCAAAAGTGTATGGACCATTGCTTGTGAGATGGTGACTGATGAAGTTTCAGATGTTGTCAAAAATGATAGATATATTCTTCTTTTAGGGGAGCAGATGTACAACAGGCTGAAGTCACATTCAGGAAAAAATAGCAGTGGCAGGATTCAATGAGGAGACAAACACCTACAAGATTCCATCACTGGCACTGAAGCTCGGACACAGCTTGGTGAAGATTGCCAACTCTGTTGAATGCAATGCACTGATGTCAGGACGTGAAGTGGTTGCACAGTCTGCGCGAAACTTCAGACGATTGTATGAAAGCAAATGGAATGAGGTAGTGTCTGCAGCAGCACTGACTACTTTAAGTGAAGCTAAATGGAATAAGCCACAAGTCCTACCATTTACAGAGGATGTCAAAACACTGCACTCATTTTTGAACTTAAAGCAGCAGGAGTATGTGGATGTCCTACAAGAAAACCCAAACGGCAAAAACTTTGCCAATCTTTGCAAAGTCATGTTAACACAGATTGTTATTTTTAATAGACGAAGAGAGGGTGAAGTTTCCAAGATGAATATTCAATTGTACATGTCTAGAGATCGGACACCAATGAACAAAGATATCGCTGTGGGACTCAGTGACTTTGAGAAAAAGCTTTGTGGGTACTTCCAAAGGGTGGAAATACGTGGTAAGAGAGGAAGGAAGGTACCACTGCTCTTACTGCTTTTATAACGTGAGGAAAGTTGCAGGGTTAGATGAAGTCCTCCCTCCGTATGATGAATGGGTGTCAGTGATCTGGCAGTAATGAGAAACCTTGCTACTTCCCTCATTTTCTGCTTAATGTAGTTATTTTTTCCTGAATGTGACTTCAGCCTGTTGTACATCTGCTCCCCTAAAAGAAGAATATATCTATCATTTTTGACAACATCTGAAACTTCATCAGTCACCATCTCACAAGCAATGGTCCATACACTTTTGCTAATATCCGCTGGAGGAGGAAGGGCCAAGCTGTTGAGTGAAAGAACTCTCTTCTGACCAATTACGTGGTTTTCATTTGTGGAGTTCTGTGGGCATGTTCGAATGTATCTCCATAGTGTCTTTCTGTTGTACAGACCTTGACAGTGGATACAGTGAATGAAGTCTGAGGTAGATTTTACTTCTTTTGGGCGCCTGCAAGCAATCATTTCCCCAATACCAGCTTTGGAAACTGCAGCATTATGGGCAAAGTTCCCCCTACTTTTCAGAAGGCGTAATCTCACTCTTCTTTCCTTTGAGCTTTTGTTGAAGCTAAATGCCTGAGCTACCTCAAGTTCGTTGCGATGAACAAACTCCAAGTGACGTGCGATTTTAGAGAATGGCTTCTCACAATAAACACAATACTGTTTCTTTTTGTATCTATTGGTTTGCTGGTTAGCAGGCATTGGTGTCACTGATGTGGAACGGTTATACGTAGAGCTTGTACTCGTGTGTGTTTTACTCTTAAACTCTACAGGACCTCTCGCCTCTGGCTCAGGATGTGATGTATTTAGTTCTTCACTTTGACAACTGTTGTCTGATGAGCTCCAGTCTGAATCAGGGACATATTCTTCATCACTGTAGTCAGAAGCAGATTCCTCACAAGATACCTGTGGGGAAACATAGCATTAAATGCCACTAAGATAAACATTAAGCATATAAATACTGAAAGGCCTCACCAACAAAAAATAATAGCGCCTACCTCAGACTCATCATTCTGTGTGTAACCAGTCACCCCTCTTTCAGTTTCACGTGTCGTTAACAGCTGTTCATAGCGTTGAGCACATTTATCATGATGTTCTCTTAGTCTGTTTAACCGGGAAACAAACCTGTGTACCTGTGGTTTATAAATCGGTAGTTAAGAATTAGAAGAATGTTGGGAAAAAAATCTATTATTTCCTTGATTGGAGCTTGGTTAATGTAACACATGGCATTACCTGTTCAGTTGGCTTGGTAGGAGGGCGTGTCTCTTCCTCTGAGGGTGTGGTCTCACCACTGCGAGGGACTGCTCGGTTCATCTGTAAAGAGAGAACAGCAGCTCCTGTGAGGAACACACTATATTAACTTCATGGTGGAGAAACATCAGGACATCCACACACACACACGGCACGTTTCACACCACATCAATGTGAGTACAGTGGACAGGCTCTCATCACACACACACTCGAGGAATCCTCAAACAATGTCACAAGTAAAAATCAGGACAAACTATGGAATGTAAACATAATGTGATATAGTAATTAGAAACTTGACACTTTGGTAAAGAGAGGAAGGGAAGAAGAAGAGAATTCACTTAATAAAGTGAAAACTACAATCAGGGCTTGGATTTGAGTTTTTTTTTAACTGGGGGCAAATTCCCCTCTTACTTGGGTCTCATGGCGGATTTAAGGATTCTGGGGGAGAGGGAAGCGATTTTAACACATCCGACTACATCACTCATCTAACCTGAGAATGGTTCTCCATCTTGTCAGAAGCTGTGAATGCAGGGTCACTGTTGCAGTCGGTGCATTGGTCACTCTTAGAAGGCCTGGATTCAGACACAATACTCCCGATCTGATTATATAAGACCACACACACACACACATTAGATCAGGGCAAAAAACAACCAGAAACAAAGATAATCAACAGAAATTAGATCTGTAACTCTCTTTACAAGTCACCATTGTAGCATGTGTGAAAGCATGCAAAACACACTCCATCGGATCCCACAGCACTCGGCCATAATTACGACAAACACGCTATATTCATTTCATAGTGGAGAAACATCAGGACATCCACACACACACACGACATGTTTCACACGACATCAATGTGAGTACAGTGGACAGGCTCTCATCACACACACACTCGAGGAATCCTCAAATGTCATCACAGTTACAAATCAGGACAGTCTTATTTTGTTAAAAATAAATCTATTAAACAATAATGAAATACAGTGGTGTGAAAAAGTCTTTGCCCCCTTACTGATTTCTTATTTTTTTGCATGTTTTTCACACTTTAATGTTTGAGATCGTCAAACAAATTTAAAAATTAGTCAAAGATAACACATGTAAACACATTGTGCAGTTTATTTTAAATGAATGTTTCTATTACCAAAGGGAAAATAAGATCCAAAACTACATAGCCCTGTGTAAAAAAGTCCCCCCCGTTAAAACATACCTTAACTCTGGTTTATCACACCCGAGCCACACCCAGGCCTGATTAGTGCCATACCTGTTCACAATCTAGAAATCACTTAAATTGGACCTGCCAGACAAAGTGAAGTAGACCAAAAGACCATCGAAAGCTAGACATCATGCAGAGATTCAAAGAAATTCAAAAACAAATGAGAACAAAAGTAATTGAGATCTATCAGTCTGGTAAAGGTTATAAAGCCATTTCTAAAGCTTTGGGACTCCAGCGAACCACAGTGAGAGCCATTATCCACAAATGGCAAAAACATGGAACAGTGGTGAACCTTCCCAGGAGTGGCCGGCTGACCAAAATTACCCCAAGAGCGCAGAGACAACTCATCCGAGAGGCCACAAAAGACCCCAGGACAACATCTAAAGAACTGCAGGCCTCACTTGCCTCAGTTAAGGTCAGTGTTCATGACTTCACCATAAGAAAGAGACTGGGGGTAAAAATGGTTTGCATTGCAGAGTTCCAAGACGAAAACCACTGCTGAGCAAAAAGAACATGAAGGATTGTCTCAGTTTTGCCAGAAAACATCTTGATCCCCAAGAATTTTGGGAAAATGCTCTGTGGACTGATGAGACAAAAGTTTAACTTTTGGAAGGTGTGTTGTCCCATTGTGTGTAGCAGAAAAGTAACACCATGTTTCAGAAAAAGAACATCATACCAACAGTAAAATATGGTGGTGGTAGTGTGATGGTCTGGGGTTGTTTTGCTGCTTCAGGACCTGGAAGGCTTGCTGTGATAGATGGAACCATGAATTCTACTGTCTACCAAAAAATCCTGAAGGAGAATGTCCGGCCATCTGTTCGTCAACTCAAGCTGAAGCGATCTTGGGTGCTGCAGCAGGACAATGACCCAAAACACACCAGCAAATCCACCTCTGAATGGCTGAAGAAAAACAAAATGAAGACTTTGGAGTGGCCTAGTCAAAGTCCTGACCTGAATCCTATTGAGATGTTGTGGCATGACCTTAAAAAGGCGGTTCATGCTCGAAAAACCTCCAGTGTGTCTGAATTACTTGTACAACAATTCTGCAAAGATGAGTGGACCAATGTTCCTCCACAGCGCTGTAACAGACTCGTTGCAAGTTATCAAAAACGCTTGACTGCAGTTGTTGCTGTTAAGGGTGGCCCAACCAGTTATTAGGTTTAGGGGGCAAACACTTTTTCACACCACTGCTGTATAGTTTTGGATTTTGCTTCCCTTTAATTATAAAAACCTTCATGACATGTTTACTTGTGTTATCTTTGACTAATATTTAATTCTGTTTGATGATCTGTAAAATTTAAGTGTGACAAATATGCACAACAATTAGAAAGCAGTAAGGGGGCAAATACTTTTTCATGCCACAGTAGATTACATTTGAAATCTACTGAGGGTCTAAATGGATCAATACGCCCGTTGCGTCTTATCAGAAGATCAAGAGTTTGACTTAATCCAAGAATATTTACCTGTTCAGTTGGCTTGGTAGGAGGGCGTGTCTCTTCCTCTGAGGGTGTGGTCTCACCACTGCGAGGGACTGCTCGGTTCATCTGTAAAGAGAGAACAGCAGCTCCTGTGAGGAACACACTATATTAACTTCATGGTGGAGAAACATCAGGACATCCACACACACACACGGCACGTTTCACACCACATCAATGTGAGTACAGTGGACAGGCTCTCATCACACACACACTCGAGGAATCCTCAAACAATGTCACAAGTAAAAATCAGGACAAACTATGGAATGTAAACATAATGTGATATAGTAATTAGAAACTTGACACTTTGGTAAAGAGAGGAAGGGAAGAAGAAGAGAATTCACTTAATAAAGTGAAAACTACAATCAGGGCTTGGATTTGAGTTTTTTTTTAACTGGGGGCAAATTCCCCTCTTACTTGGGTCTCATGGCGGATTTAAGGATTCTGGGGGAGAGGGAAGCGATTTTAACACATCCGACTACATCACTCATCTAACCTGAGAATGGTTCTCCATCTTGTCAGAAGCTGTGAATGCAGGGTCACTGTTGCAGTCGGTGCATTGGTCACTCTTAGAAGGCCTGGATTCAGACACAATACTCCCGATCTGATTATATAAGACCACACACACACACACATTAGATCAGGGCAAAAAACAACCAGAAACAAAGATAATCAACAGAAATTAGATCTGTAACTCTCTTTACAAGTCACCATTGTAGCATGTGTGAAAGCATGCAAAACACACTCCATCGGATCCCACAGCACTCGGCCATAATTACGACAAACACGCTATATTCATTTCATAGTGGAGAAACATCAGGACATCCACACACACACACGACATGTTTCACACGACATCAATGTGAGTACAGTGGACAGGCTCTCATCACACACACACTCGAGGAATCTCCCAGCACTGTACGCACTCAAATAGAAAGCTGAAATTTCAGAGTGTTTCAGTTCCTTTTACAAAACAGAACCAGTTCTGAATATGTTCGATACCCAACTCTAAATGCAATACGGCTTTAAAGAACTTACACTTGCATTTTTTGCTATTATCTTATGAAGTATGACTGTATTATCCTACTGTTCTATATACGATTCCCTACTGTATCTGCTCCAGTATCTTCCTGTGGAATGGGATGGAGGAAGCAGTGAAATTCTCATACTAACCTTTATGGCTGTTAATGAACCTCTCCTCCAGGCATGGTTTGTCTCTGCCAGACAGGATGTGTGTAGTGGCATCCTCCACAGGTCGAACTCTCTTCCTCTTCGACATTGTGTGCACATATGAATTTAAATTCTGTAAGGGATAGTAAGAAGGCTAATAATTAAAAGTGCAGTGATTAATATTTCAATGTTCAATTTATGACGCAGCAAATTGTTTATTGTGTCCAATCAACTTTACACCTGCCAACTTAGGTCATGCTTGCTAGTTACACACAAATCATGCATTTTTAAATAATAATAACAATAAAACAGACGAAAAAAAACATATTAACCAAATCTTGTTAATAGCAATTCTGAAATGCGCGCGCGGTTGTTCTGACGCCACCTTTATCAAATCCTCTGCAGCACGCGAGCATTAGGCCACGCGCCGCAAAATGGCGCACAATGTTTTTTTTTTTTTATTAACAGATGGGCCTAGTTTTATAATTATGATTTTATATTCAGTGGCATAAAATGTCCTAAAATGACAGTAATATTATTTCACGCAATTATTTCTGGGATAAGCTCAACAAAAAGTAGCAACATGCAGTAATTTACAGCCCTGTAGGTAGCTAATAATAATTAGTTTAATTGGCCAACGTTTCACAATTTAAAAAGATGACAGTTTATAAAACAAGACAGTAAACTTACCTTTTCTTTAGTTGACAATCTGTCCTCTCGTGTCTGATAACCGGGCTTCGTCGCGCCTAAAATGTTTTCTGATATTTCGCTGAGCGTCTCCGACCCGAGTCTGACGTCACAAGCTGCGCAGTGTTAATTACGGCTCGCTCAACTTTTTTATTCTTATTCTTTTGGGGTAGTTATTACATATTAACTCACGGAAACGGGAAAAATGTGGTGGCAACGATATCCATGTATGTATGTATGAATATGTAGGCCTATGTATGAACCCCTAACCCCAATAAAACCATGACTATTTGATGTCAGCGTTTCCACCAGAAGGTATATTTTAGAGTCCTGTAACGCGTCTGAGATGGCTCCTGTTAAATAGACATTAATAAACTTAATAATAATATAATCATCACCATCATCATTATTATTATTAAACAAACGACTTAAAAATATTATGCTACAACATAATAAAAAGTTAATGGAATAAAAATACTGAGGATGGATTTTTTATGATGACTACATATGCACTCTATGGGAATTTTACTGGAAGGCAGGGCTGGACTGGGACACGATTTCAGACTGACAAATCCTACACCAGCCCAGGCCATCCTATGCACCCAAATAAATTTAGAAACCACAGACAGCCTTATTTTTCCCTCTATACATCTCTGGGAAAAAATATTCTTACAGGTGCATGTGTTCGTGAGATTAACAGATTTGTTCCATTTTTGTGAACTACTGACAATATTTCTTCTAAATTCAAAATATAACTATTGTAATTTAGTGTATATAGTTAAAGGAAATTACATCACAACACATCAAAATAACCAAAGATCATGCAGTATTTGCACAGTCTTCTTCTTTGTCTTTCGGCTGTTCCCTTTCAGGGGTCGCCACAGCGAATCATCTGCCTCCATCTAACCCTATCCTCTGCATCCTCTTCTCTCACACCAACTAACTTCATGTCCTCTCTCACTGCATCCATAAATCTCCTCTTTGGTCTTCCTCTAGACCTCCTGCCTGCAGTTCCAACCTCAGCATCCTTCTACCGATATATTCACACTCTCTCCTCTGAACATGTCCAAACCACCTCAATCTGGCCTCTCTGACTTTATCTCCAAAACATCTCACATGGGTTGTCCCTCTGATTAACTCATTCTTGATCATATCCATCCTTGTCACTCCCAAAGAGAACCTCAACATCTTCAGCTCTGCTACCTCTAGCTCTGCCTCCTGTCTTTTGTTCAGTGCCACTGTCTCTAAGCCGTAGAGCATCGCTGGTCTTAATAACTCAAATAAAACAAAATGCTAATAATTTGTAAACAAATGGTATTAATGCTTTGGCTAAATAACATTAATAAATCAGTATTTGGTGGAATAATAACCCCGATTTGCAGTTACAGCTTTCATGTGTTCTGTGTCTCCACCAGTTTTTCACATTGCTGTTGGGTAACTTTATACCAATCTTTCTGCAAAAAAGCAAACAGCTCAGCTTTGCTGGTTTGTGACCCTCCATCTTCCTCTTGAGAACATTCCAGAAGTTTTCTGCAGTAAATTGCAATGCTCTCTTATTTTTTCAGAGCTGTACATACTGTATGTAAAGTATTTGTTCTTGTATCTGTCACTTCTTGTGCTCTAGTGTTACAAACACCATCGTGCGTGTCCTTTTCCTTTCTGCTCCACCTGGCCGATTTCTCTGCATCCTCGCCGGTCTGTTTAAACGCTTTCCCGCTCCGGGGAGACGCGGAGTGATCACAACGTAACGATGTCGAGACTAACACAATCAGATGAATGAACAGATCAATGTGGTTATTAATATTTAATGAACTAATATTCATTATACGCAGGGTGTGCAATAATATAAATATATATTAATAATAATATAAAAAAAACACGCTGGCTGGCAGCAGGCCAAATTAGTCGCCAGGGCACCGGGAATCACCGATGGCCAGTCCTGGTGCTGTCTGCTCATTTGCGAGGTTTAAAACTTTTTTCCCTCTTATTTTCATATTAAGGTGGAGAGTCTGGAGACAGTCAGCCGAGCACTCGCTCTGGTGCAGTGACACACATCAGCTTCAGCCAGGGACTGAGACAGGGAGAAGGAAAATAAGAAAAATCATTTGTTATAACATATTGGATGAAATTGATTGTTTTGCTAATTTGGGTATCTGAGTCATTTAAACATAAATAAATAAACAAATAAATAAATAAATATTTATTTAGATTCTGAACAATCAAATTACAATGAGGTGGCTTTTTTGCACCAAGGTGAAGATAGTACTGTTTGTAACACTAGAACAGAAGAAGTGAAAGGTGAAGTGACAAGAAAAGTACTATATATATATATATATATATATATATATATATATATATATATATATATATATATATATTGTGGAAAGTCACAAACCAAGCAAAGCTGAGCTGTTTGCTTTTTTGCAGAAAGATTGGTATAAAGTTACCCAACAGCAATGTGAAACACTGGTGGAGACACAGGACACATGAAAGCTGTAACTGCAAATCGGGGTTATTATTCCACCAGATACTGATTTATTAATGTTATTTAGCCAAAGCATTAAACACCATTTGTTTACAAATTATTAGCATTTTGTTTTATTTGAGTTATTAAAGCTTTGTGAATACTACATGATCTTGGGTTATTTTGATGTGTTGTTACACCCTAAATAACAATAGTTACATTGTAAATTTAGGAGAAATATTGTTAGCATAAAAAAATTAAACAAAATAGCTCACCAACCTATAAGAAAAAAAACATAACAAACTGATTTTTATTTTAATATAACATTTTTGATATTCTTTTTTCCAGAGCTGCATAGAGGGAAACAAATAAGACTATCTGTGTTTTTTTTTATTTATTTATTTGGGTGCATAGGATGGCCTGGGTTGGTGTGGGATTTCTGATATCGTGTCCCAGTCCAGCCTGCTTTCAAGTTCTACTGAAAACCTCTGTCACTGCGTGCGCCTGTGATGGGCTGCGCCTCAACCTGTTGTCGGTCCTCATTCACTCTCTAGGCTCCCTACGTAGGCGCCCCCATTCTGCAGGTGCGCGAACGCACGAGGCCGGCTGGCGATAATTAATATTAACGGATCTCGCGCTTTCTCTGCGTTAAAACTCCTCAGCTTTCCCCTTCCTCCATCCTTTAACCCTCTCCTTCCCCGTTTGTTCTAAATAAAATCCCCCCTTTTCCAGTAAGACCTCGCCTCGTGTCCGTGTGTCTGTGGCGCCGCTCGTGCACACAGCGAACCCGTTACAACATCAAAGGTAAATGCACAACTCTCCGACGACTGATTAAAGCGCGTGCTCATTAACTATGATTTTACAAACGTGATTCTTAAATGTGTTTTGATTAATTTTTAAACACTATATTTGTAACGCTAGTGATGTAATGTTATTGACATTGGTAACTGTAATCAAAATGTAACGCGTTATATTATTGCGTTATCAGGAAAAGTGATTAGATTACAGTAACGCGTTACACAATAACACATTATACACAACTCTGCTTGTCAATGTATTGTACAATTGTGAGGCAGTTTCTCTCTGCAGATAGTGAAGTTATAATATTCCACAGCAGCTGAAATGCACAAATGAGTTTAAGGTTACAGTGTAGTTTCATAAACATGTATGTTTATGAAGGCCAAAAGTAGTACAAATAGACAGTATGTAAAACATTTAGGTGTTAAAAAGAGGGAAGAAACGATGTCATGGGATATCTTTCATATTTTTTGTGACTGTTTATGCATAAACCCAGGTAATAATTAAGAAAACCTTCATATTGATCATATTTCTGTTATTTACCTCATGGAGAACAGAGCTTAAGCTGAACAGAGCTGCTTCTATTAAACTACAAACGGGGGAAAAATTGGTAGGAAACAAGATACATTTTGAAAGTTAATATGTACTGTACAGACATTTTAATAAATAATGAATGTACCTGTTGAGAGTGCTGACAGTCTGTGTAGTTGATGCCCCCAACCTGGGGGTCAAGACTATTGCTCTTCAAGCCACCTTCATGGACAAAGCCCTCCATATATGTAAGTCAACACTTGTGGGCTAGTTGGGTTTACTTTCAGTCCTGGAAGTCACGCTTCAATTTTGTGGTACATTTAGACAGTGATATAGGCTACTGTATACATTTGTTGTGTGATCAAACGTTTGGTTGAGTAGATAAGACTGGAGTAGGAGAACGCTATTTGTTTTTCCATTTTATTATTATTATTATTATACCAAAGTGTCCTTGTATTGTATTGACAAGACTGGCTCACCACTGAACCCTCAAGCATACCTGACTTAATATGATTCTAGAAGGACCCAAATAACCTCAACCAAATGACACATGGTGCATATGCATGATGCCATGTAAGCCCAGATCAGTGAGACTTGCTACCCGTAGTGGTAAGTAGGGTGGATGGAGGCCTAAAACAAAATTAGTGCACTCCCTTTAAGGATTTCTTGAACAAGAATGTGAATCAGGTCATAAGAGCTTTAAAAGTGTATATACGGTATAAACATTGAGTTTGACGATCATGGGTCTCCGAACTTGCCTGGACTGTCTGTAACACATATTACACACATTCCTGCAGGCTACCAGTAAAAACTTTAGAATAACTGACTGCTGGATTCAATTACATTAAAATTTTTGTGAAATATAGGGGAGACCGGGTATGGTTGTAACATGGGGAGAGTTTTAACACCCCCAATTCCACCAATCAGGTATAGGATAAGAGTCATATGATCATTTCAGTGTTTACTCACTTCCTCCCTAAACCCACATGGTGGATATCAAGGCTGGGAACAAATACATGCAGATTCTATTATTAAAAAACAGATTTTGAGGTAAGAAAGTAATTTTTTTGTCCAAGACTATATTTTGTTTAGTATTTATACTATTGCAGATAAAATCATATAACTTATATTTGATTAAATTGTAGTTTCTTAGGTAAAATGTGATTCATTTATCCCTTGCTAATGTCAAACCACTCTCCTACTACAGCTAGCTAAACAATGGCTAAGGGGGAGTGGGGTGGGTTGTAACATGTCTTTAAAAAGTGTTACAATCATCCCCTTACATACAACTAAGGACAGTTTCCTGATTTTAATAATTTTACAGAATGCCTAGACAATGGAAAAGAATGACTGAAAGAGGTGTGCCTGCCAGTGTTTTAAAAACAGCATCTGATGAAGTCACAAAGAAGGGCAAGTCAGTCAGGTCAGTTGCGAAGGCACATGGGATCTGCCATGTAACATTGAGCAGATACTGCAAATCACTTCAGAAGCTGAGAGACCAGGGGTCCAGTGATCATCCAAGTTTGTTCTAAAGGCAGAGCAGAGGACAAAGTGGTGGAAGCTGAGAAAGGAAGAATGTTGTGTAGTCTTTAGGGAGGAGTTGAGACAAGCTATGGGTGGTCAGGAGGTGCTTTCAGTTGACTGGACAACTACAGCCAATGTGATCAGGGAGACAGGTAAGAGGGTACTTGGTGTATCATCAGGTAAGGGCAAAGTGGACAAGGAGACTTGGTGGTGGAACGAGGTGGGTCTGCATCAAGGATCGGCTCTAAGTCCCTTTTTGTTTGCTCTGGCGATGGACAGGATGACAGATGAGTTTAGACAGGAGTCTCCATGGACTATGATGTTTGCAGATGACATTGTGCTTTGTAGCGAGAGCAGGGAACAGGTGGAGGACAATTTGGAGAGGTGGAGGTACGCTCTGGAAAGCAGAGGAATGAAGGTTAGCCGCAGCAAGACGGAATACATGTGTGTGAATTAGAGGGACCCAAGAGGAACAGTGAGGCTACAGGGAGCAGAGGTAAAGAAGGTGCAGGATTTTAAGTACTTAGGGTCAACGGTTGCGAGCAACGGAGAGTGTTCAAAGGAGGTGAAGAGACGAGTACAGGCAGGTTGGAATGGGTGGAGAAAAGTGTCGGGTCTGTTGTGCGATGAAAGAGTATCAGCGAGAATGAAAGGAAAGGTGTACAGGACAGTGGTGAGACCAGCGATGCTCTACGGCTTAGAGACAGTGGCACTGAAGAAAAGACAGGAGGCAGAGCTAGAGGTAGCAGAGCTGAAGATGTTGAGGTTCTCTTTGGGAGTGACAAGGATGGATAGGATGAAGAATGAGTTCATCAGAGGGACAACCCATGTTAGATGTTTTGGAGATAAAGTCAGAGAGGCAAGATTGAGGTGGTTTGGACATGTTCAGAGGTGAGATGGTGAATATATCGGTAGAAGGATGCTGTGGTTGGAACTGCCAGGCAGGAGGTCTAGAGGAAGACCAAAGAGGAGATTTATGGATGCAGTGAGAGAGGACATGAAGTTAGTTGGTGTGAGAGAAGAGGATGCAGAGGATAGGGTTAGATGGAGGCAGATGATTCGCTGTGGCGACCCCTGAAAGGGAACAGCCCAAAGACAAATAAGAAGAAGAAGTTCTAGCAGACTCGCACACAGCACCTGAGTCAAACTTAAAGTGGATTTGAGTTATGGTCAGTCACAGACAAAGACATTGTTCTGTGGTCTTGTTCTTTTATTTCAATAAAACCTCTTTTTGAAGCATACAGCATGGTGTGGTCAATGTTTTTGCTTCTTTTGTCTAACTGTTACAACTCACCCCAGCATGTGTTACAGCCTACCCCGGTGGTGGGGTAGGTTGTAACAAAGGAACTCCATGTATTTGTCATGAACTCACAAGGTCTGTGATATTCTTGCAGAGATTTGATTTAGTCCCGTTTGTAGCAAACAAATGTGGGTATTTTGTATAAAAGTTTAAAAACTCTAGCTCAAAAATTTGTTATAGTTATAGGTGGTAAAGCAAAAAGTATTACAATCATACCCGGTCTCCCCCTAATGTTTTTTGGTATTCAAAGATTTGTTTATAT